>OX637332.1:17502975-17787790 GCA_951799405.1 Agapetus fuscipes | reverse complement strand
GTAGAATTGCAAACAATACTCTCTAGATTGAATGAAGCTTTGTTAGGTAACCATTTTAAGTTGAATGCAAGTAAGACGAAAGTATTGATTTTTGAAAGAGATGATGAAAATATGAATAATGAATTTAAAATTAATGGAATGAATGTTGATGTCGTAAATGAGTTTGTATACCTGGGAAGTAAGTTTGAAAAAGATGGAAGAATGACCGGTGAATTTGAAAGAAGAATAATGAAAGGCAGGTGCGTACTGGGTGCTACCGCTAGCATCGCCAAGAACCAGAATCTTTCAAAAAATGTTCGACTGGCGGTGCACGGTGGTATACTAGTGTCCACTCTGATGTATGGAAGTGAAGCCTAGACGGTGAGTGAAAGTGTGATTAGTAAAGTCCATACAGTGGAAATGGACTACTTAAGAAGTATGATTGGAAAAAGACGGAGTGATAGGGTGAGGAATGATTTTGTTAGAGAGGAATGTGGTGTAAGAGAAAGTGTGAAAGGAAAGATAAAAGAAGTATACTTAGATGGTTTGGACATTTGGAGAGAATGAATGAGGAAAGACTGACGAAGAAAGTGTATGCTGCAAGAATTGATGGATGTCGTGGAAGAGGAAGACCGAGAAAGGTATGGATGGACCAAATTTTTGAAATAGCGAGTGAATGGGATATCCAGAGTCATAATAAAAGAAGAGCTTGTATGAAACAGGTTATGACTCTGTATGAAATGAAAGAAGTATGCAAGGACAGGAAGAAGTGGCGGCTAATCTGCAATGCTGATTTGTAATGTTAGTTTATTAGTTTGCTACATTTTTTGCATAAGAATTTTTTGACTTTTTTGTATAGATTTATTTTTAAGGTTTTGTTGTTGTTTTTACTCGTATTCCTTGACTTATAGGTTGGTATGAGGCTGACCACCCATACTGTAAAAAATGGTTTACTTTGCCAATGTCACCCCTGTTCCAGGGAATGTCGGCAAGAGTTGCAGGGCTTATGTTCATTTGAGGTTTGGATTTTATTTGTAAGTACACAATCAGCATTTGTAAGCGCGAACTACACGTGTTTGTTTGTGGGCATACATCTAAGAGCTTTGAATGAATATATCCTTGCAACTTAGATTATTTTTATTATTTTTATTATATCATAATGAATAAAGGATTTTTTGGTAAAAGTAATATTCTTTGAAATTAAAAAATCTTAAGTATGAGACTTACAATATGAGTCCTACGCAATAGACCACTATCATTCATACACTTACTCAGAAATCACTTATAATATTTTTCGGTGGGAGACAATTGAATGACGTCAGACTACCGAAAAAAATTCTACGAATCTTTTAGACTGAATTTCCAGATTTAACTGATATAACATAATGAATTTATGATGGGTGTCTGCTATCAGAGCAGAATTCATTTAATTGTTTTTTTTTTATCCTTGTACCTCAACCCAATCTCATTTCAGTAGCGCTATTCTACTAAATTCCTTACACTTTGGATATCCATACAAGTCGGGAACGCTAGCGATTGCGAAAGAACTCGGTAGATAAAAAATCACAGTTCACCTTATTTTTGGACACGAATCGCCAGCTCGTCGCCTTGTTGAGGCCGTAAGGAATTTAGCAAAATAGCGCCTCAGGACTCGTTTTTCAAGTCTCAGACTCAAATACTGAAGACATCGTCAGATAGAGCAGGAAGAGGAGACGGTTCTGGAGGGATCATATAGACCGCATGAACGATGGAAGGATAGCCCGAGTCGTGGCACAGGAGATACCGGACGGCCAACGTCTACCAGGTCGCCCTCCCAAAGGATGGAAGAAAAAAAAAAGCTGGTCTTCTGCATCACAGGAGGGAGTTCAACAATAAACAGATCCTAAATCTATAACAAGAAGAAGAGGAAGAAGAAGCGTATCGTAAGGCAATACGTGCAAAGGGTGATGATTGTTGTGTATTTGATAACAAAGCACTCACTTGAGAGTCGGCACCATGTGTATTTCATACTCCTCCATGGATGATTCCTTTACCATATACATGACTGGCATGAGCACGGCTGCCAGCACCTCTCCCATATTGATCTCCATTTGCATGTAAGGCCAGACGTGCAAAGGGTGATGATTGTTGTGTATTTGATAACAAAGCACTCACTTGAGAGTCGGCACCATGTGTATTTCATACTCCTCCATGGATGATTCCTTTACCATATACATGACTGGCATGAGCACGGCTGCCAGCACCTCTCCCATATTGATCTCCATTTGCATGTAAGGCCAGACGTGCAAAGGGTGATGATTGTTGTGTATTTGATAACAAAGCACTCACTTGAGAGTCGGCACCATGTGTATTTCATACTCCTCCATGGATGATTCCTTTACCATATACATGACTGGCATGAGCACGGCTGCCAGCACCTCTCCCATATTGATCTCCATTTGCATGTAAGGCCAGACGTGCAAAGGGTGATGATTGTTGTGTATTTGATAACAAAGCACTCACTTGAGAGTCGGCACCATGTGTATTTCATACTCCTCCATGGATGATTCCTTTACCATATACATGACTGGCATGAGCACGGCTGCCAGCACCTCTCCCATATTGATCTCCATTTGCATGTAAGGCCAGACGTGCAAAGGGTGATGATTGTTGTGTATTTGATAACAAAGCACTCACTTGAGAGTCGGCACCATGTGTATTTCATACTCCTCCATGGATGATTCCTTTACCATATACATGACTGGCATGAGCACGGCTGCCAGCACCTCTCCCATATTGATCTCCATTTGCATGTAAGGCCAGACGTGCTGCCACCACAGTTTCTGCCGACAAACATCACATTACATATTACACACAGCATAGCATTCCTTGTAGCGCGTGATAAATGTGTAATCTATCAACTAAGTTGGAAAGATTTCTTAAAGTAGATTTGAAGAAATTCACCAATCTATTTTTCCTGGCCATTTGTCTTCATTCAAAAGCAGAAGCTTGTGTGCATGCACTGGCATTTGTTGAACCAGGGTCAAAGTTATGGTCAAAAAGGCCTAACGCGATTTGAACCAATGTTATTCTGTTCCAAATACGCTAGTAGAACAGCGACTTGACCCCACGGCCGCAACACCGACTAGATAGATGTAATTTTGAGATTCATATTTAATGCATGCTCATAAGCTATCTCGTGTAAGTTGTCTTACACAATACACATGACGCTTGTATACTTAGAAAAGAAAAAAAGAAATCTCCAATCAGCATCCCTGCAATTCTTGCCAACCTTTCCTGACAAAGGGGTTGGCAAAGTAAACCATTTTTAAAGTATAGGTGGTCAGCTATATACGATCTCAAATAAACGGCTAAAGATATAACTTTGCTGCGAAAACTTTTTTTTTTAATATTTTTTATTACACTAAGCTCTAAAAAAATAGTTTTTTTTATAGTTTCTACATTTTTTTAAGTCCGATAATACTGTACAATGTGCAATGCATTCGATTTGAGTTAAACGTGAGCGCTTCCCAAACAGACGCCACGTTGGGTAAATAACCCAACACGTCGAACACGGAGAGCTAACGAAGATGTGAATAATAAATGCTCCGCAACCATCAAACTTCCCGAAGTATCTAAGAACGTTATTAATGGAACCAACACCGCCGTGAATATTTAAACGCCCCTTTGGTAAGTTGAGTTTTGTGAAATTACGAGCAAACTGGGTGTTACGGACCTACACTATAATCTAATACCCGGTGCAATTTTAGTTTACTTCTGGCCGTTTTCATAAATCGTATTTTATTTCCGACCCCCCTGTTTTAGAGAAAGTTAGAAAGAGTTCCAGGGCCTATACTAATCTAATCTTAGTTGCAAAGTTTATGTAATCTAATCTAAGTTGCAAAGATATGTTACATTGGAGATTCACATTACATGCATTTTCCCAACCAGACACGTACAAGTTCGCGCTTGCACATGCCGCATGTGAACCTACAACATAAAAAAACAAATCTCAAATGGACAAACACCCTGCAACTCTTGCCGTCCTTTTCTGTGACAGGGGTGGCATTGGTAATGTAAGCCATTTTTACAGAATGGGTAATCAGCCGCATACCAACCTATAAGTAAAGGAACATACGCGACAAATAACATTTTTTAAATCAATAAATAATAATATCAATGGACATCAAAACTAAAACCGAAAAAAAATTCCAAGTTAATAAACCCTAGCCGCCAACATTTCGGATCAACCGCCATTTCTTTCTGTCCTTACATACTTCTTTTATTTCCTCTAGAGTCATAATCTTTTTCATACAGGCTCTTCTTTTATTATCTAATCTCATCTAATCTAATCTAAGTTGCAAAGATATGTTACATTGGAGATTCACATTACATGCATTCCCACAACCAGACACGTACAAGTTCGCGCTTGCACGTGCCTCATGTGAGCCTACAACATAAAAACCAATCTCAAATGGACATACACCCTGAAACTCTTGCCGTCCTTCCCTGTAACAGGGGTGACATTGGCAAAGTGAACCATTTTTACAGCATGGGTGGTCAGCCGCATACCAACCTATAAGTCAAGGAACATACACGACAGATTACATTTTTTAAATCAATAAATAATAATATGCATGGACATCAAAAACTTAAAACATAAAACAAATTTCATTTTAATAAACCCTAGCCGCCAACATTACAGATCAACCGCCATTTCTTTCTGTCCTTACATACTTCTTTCATTTCCTCCAGAGTCATAACCTTCTTCATGCAAGCTCTTCTTTTATAATGACTCTGTATATTCCATTCATTCGCAATTTCGGAGAGTTGATCCATCCATACCTTTCTCGATCTTCCTCTACCACAACATCCATCTATTCTTGCAACGTATACTTTCTTCGTCAGTCTTTCCTCATTTATTCACTCCATATGCCCAAACCATCTTAACAAACTTCTTTTAATCTTCCCTTTCACACTTTCTCTTGCACCACATTCTTCTCTTACAAAATCATTCCTCACCCTATCACTCTGTTTTTCCCCAATCAAACTTCTTAGAAAGTCCATTTCAACAGTATGGACCTTACTAATTTCACTTTCATTCACCGTAATTCCATACATCAAGGTGGGTAGAAGTATGCCACTGTGTACCGCCAATCGAGCATTTTTAGATATGTTTTGATTTTTCGCGATAGAAGCTGCGGTTGATCTGGTACAAATAAGAACGGGACAGAAATATTGTTGTCTTACTCTTTAAAACACACTTCTAGTCTACAGGGTCGGTTCTGGATAACAACAACAAAAGAGCTTTTATATTTTCTTATGAATTATTAAAACAATACCACTAATTTAAACTTTTAGAATTGTAATCTAAGCAACCCCCTTAATAACTAAAGCATGAGTTCTCAATATTCTTTGGTTTTTTATTTTATTATTTTTAGTTTAAGTATTTCCTTGACTTATAGGTTGGTATGCGGCTGACCACCCATACTGTAAAAAATGTTTCACTTTGCCAATGTCACCCTTGTTTCAGAAAAGGACGGCAAGAGTTGCAGGGCTTATGTTCATTTGAGATTGGGTTTTTATATTGTAGGTCCACATGCGGCATGTTTTAGCGCGAAATTATGCGTGTCAGCTTGTAGGAATACATTTAATATAAATCTTAAATTATATATTATATCTTTGCAGCTTAGATTAGATTAGAAGCTGCGGCACCCAGTACACACCTGCCCTTCATTATTCTTCTTTCAAGTTCACCTGTCAGTATTCCATCTTTTTTAATCTTACTTCCCAAGTATACAAACTCATTTACCACAAAAACGTTAATTCCATTCATTCTAAATTCATAGTTTGTATTTTCATAATTTCTTTAAAAAATGAAAAATTTCGTCTTACTTGCATTCAACTTCAAATAGTTACCTACCAGAGCTTCGTTCAATCTAGAGAGCATTGTTTGCAATTATACTGCTGAATCAGATACAAGAACTGCATCATCCGCATACAGCAGAACACTCACTTTGCTCTCTCCTCTCATTAATCCACAATCATCAAGTCTAGCATCTCGAACACACTTGTCCATGCAAAAAAAAAATGCAAGTAGGTAAGCTACACATATAGTGTAACTTCTTGCCTGCGTTATGCCCGTAGGGGTCGCATGTGGCGATTCGGGACCTATTTATTATTACGGGTAAGGGGGCCGGCCTCACACTAACCACTTTCGGTTGAAGTGGGGTTTTCCAGCTCCTGGGGAGGCTGGTTCTCATTTCTTGTAAAGGCTGAGTAAACCTTGAGATCGAATCCTTGCTCTCGGCATGGAATTCAAGCATTCTACCAATTGAGCTATCGACCTTTTTACGAGCTTGATCGTTGTCGCTACAAAGCGCCGATTCTCAAGCAAGACCCAGTTGTTGTAAGGCTAGATGGACCTTTGGAGACCGGTCGTTGGTAAAGGTGTATGAATTTTTCAACCCAGCGAAGAGCAAATTTGAAAACATAAATGCCATTTTTTTTTTGTGCTCCGCCGGGAATCGAACCCACAACCTTCCCATTCAGAGCCCGAAGTGTTATCACTGAACTAAGGACCTGACATGTTAAATAGCTTATGTTACTACTTTGTTAAATAGCCATGAGCTCATCACACATCCTTGCCTACACCCTTAAAAACTTTAAACCATTCACTATACTCATCATCAATACGAACACATATACCATACTATTTTCATAGTAAGCATGTACCGCATTGAAGAGAGTCCCATTCACTCCATATGCTTTCAAACATCCCACAAAATACCTCTGCCTACTGAGTCAAAAGCTTTTTCCAGATCCACAAAGGCCGGAAACAGCTTTTCCCTCACCGACAATTGTTTTTCAACAAGTTGTCGTAGAGTAAAATCTGATCAACACAGCCTTTACCGGCCATAAAGCCGGACTGTATTTCGGAAATCCTTTCACTAGTAGTCAGAATCACATTCTTATGCCCGCTTTCCACTGCGAGCGGAGCGGACTCCGTACGGACTCCGCTCGACTAGCAACAGTAAATTTGATAGAAGTGCTTCCACCGACAGCGAGTCAGCGGAGCGGACTGAGCGAGTACAAAGAGTTACAAAAGTGGTCGCAGAATTGAGCGAGTTTCCAGCGGACTCCGTACGGACTCCGCTTGACTAGCAACAGTAAATTTCATAGAAGTGCTTCCACCGACAGCGGAGTGAGCGGAGCGGACTGAGCGAGTAAAAATGGGTCCGCTGTGTCATGGTCTCGGCCGCTAGTTTTCAACTGACTTCGCTCTCCCGTGCCCCCCGCGCCAACCCGCGCAGTTGCGTGACAGCGATAAAACACATCATACATGATTTACAAAAACACATCATACATTATTTTATTAATTTGAAAATATTAAAATGTACATGTTTTATTTCAAACATCTACTTTTTATGTTTAAAGCAAAATAATACATTACTTTTTATGTTTCGAAACAAAAAAAAAACTCTTTTATTAATAATTAAAACGTTTGATCTGGGCGTAGGCTGCAACGAGCTGTCACACACTGCACATCATACATTATTTTATAAATTTGAAAATATTAAAATGTATGTTTTATTTCAAACATCTACTTTTTATTTATTAAAGCAAAATAATACATTACATTTTATTTTTCGAAACTATTTTTTATTATTTTTTATTAATAATTAAAACGTTTGATCTGGGCGTAGGCTGCAACGAGCTGTCACACACTAGTTGGCTCCGCTAAGCCCGCTGTAGATGGAAGGCAAACAACTCTTTCATCTGACTCATCTCATTTCCCGCCTAGCTCACTTCGCCGAGCTCGTTGGCTGTGGAAGGCAAATACCATTATTTTTTAAAACTCTTTCGCAATGGAAGGCCAAAACTATTTTACTACGCTCCGCTCAGCTATTTCCCGCTCCCGCTCAGCTATTTCCCGCTCGCAGTAGAAAGCGGGCATTAATAATAACCTTACAGAAGACTTTCCCTGGTATACTGAGTAGACTGATTGGTCTGAAGTTCTGACAGTCTTTTTTGTCCCCTTTACCTTGTAAATAGGAACAATGACTGCCTTCCTCCAGTCCATCAGTACCACTCCTGCATTTACACACAGCTTACATAGTTCATAAATCCATTCTACAACACATTCACCACCTGCTTTTTCAACATTTCACCATTTATTCCATCAAACCCAGCAGACTTTCCATTCTTCAAACATTCAATAGATAAAAGATTTTAAATTATGATTACGGTCGTTAGACATTATATAGAATGAAAAAAATTGATTTTACTGACCGTTCTTTGTAGAAGAGACACGCTCCTAAGGACGTCGGATATGACTCCGACGAAACGAAGATAAAATCGTTCTTCTCTTTTGCACGGTCAGTAAAATCCGTTTTTTTCATTCTATAAAATTCCATAGATACTTTTATTTCTTCTTTCAAAATCCTCAATTCATTCTCTTCTGCCACTTTTGTACACAAAGTAACATTGTACATAAGTGTTACATTAGGGATTCACGTTATTTACATTCTCACAGCAGATATATATAAGTTCGCACTTGCACATGCCACATGTGAACCTACAACATAAAAACCAAATTTCAAATGGACATACACCCTGCAACTCTTGCCGTCCTTCTCTGAAACAGGGATGACCTTAGCAAAGTGTACAGCATAGGTAACCTACCGCATACCAACCTATAATTTAAGGATTTTCTGATGCTTATTTGAGATTTTGATGTTTATTTTGTAAGTGAACATGCTGAATGTGCAAGTGCGAACTTATACTGTCTGACTGTGGACGTAAGTATATTTAATATGAATATTTCTAATCTAATCTAACCTTATCTAAGTTGCAAAGATATGTTACATTGGAGATTCACATTACATGCATTCCCACAACCAGACACGTACAAGTTCGCACTTGCACATGCCTCATGTGAACCTACAACATAAAAACCAAATCTCAAATGGACATACACCCTGCAACTCTTGCCGTCCTTCTCTGAGACGGGGGTGACATTGGTAAAGTGAAAAAAATGTCTAAAATCAAATTCGTATTTTGAGCTAACTCATTCTTCAAGTGTTCCAAAAAAACTCAATCAAACCTCAAATGAGCATAGACCCTACAGCTCTTGCCGTCCTTCCCTGAAACAGCGGGGTGACATTGGCAAAGTGAACCATTTTTACAGCATGGGTGGTCAGCCGCATACCGACCTATACGTCAATATTTGATGGTAAGAAATCATTTCTTCTTTTAAAACAAAATTATTTTTTCTTTAACGTAGTTTAATTTTCACAATAATATTTTATATCTCGAGCACTTTCGACCATCAATATTCAGGTCATTATCAAGAGAATTATGGTCGAAAGTGCTCGAGATATAAAATATTATTGTGAAAATTAAACTACGTTGAAGAAAAAATAATTTTGTTTTAAAAAAATGAATTTTCACAGTGTGAATACACAAACCCTACAAAATCATTTCTTCTTTTATTATAAACTACAGTTGAGGTGTACAATCTTCATTTTTTTACACAATTTGGTTTAAACGTGATCACAGTGAAACAGGTTTTTATTTATTGTGAAAGCTGAGCAAATTTTCCTTCGCTAAGACAAAAACTCAAAGTGACAATTGTTACTGAAACGTCTAACATTCCATCTAAGATGTCAAGAAAGACTTAAAAATTAGAGAGCGGAAGCTGAAAGTAATAAATAATTCAAAGTTAATTAAAGTTTTATTAAAAGTAATGACGCAAAAATAATTAATTTAACTAATTTGTTAAGATTCATGTCTGGGTAACTTAAATAATTTCTCATGCCATAACGAAGAAATAATATACAAAAGTGGATTTCATCTAGCCGGCAAAATATTTCTCAGCTCAATACAGATACTGGGGTAAACGGATGACCTAGATATCGTAGCGACATTGCAGCATAAGACGCGAAAGGCATTTAGCTCTCTAGAGGCAGAAGGCAGGAAAATGGAGCTTATCATCAATGGAACAAAGACAAAATGCATTCCTCTGTAGAAACAGTGCTTCGGATTGACGGTAATTTCAATGTCATGAATAGCTTTGTGCATCTAGAAATTTCATAGTATAGTACCTACTTATAATACCTACAGCAGAAAATGTTTGATAAACAACCAATTGTTTCTACTTCAATCGCATTTGCGAATGAAGGTCCAATCTATAAATGGAGAGAGAGAAAAATAAGAGGAGATGTACAGCCTACAGGTACATAAAAAAACTGCCATAGTTAGCAATAACAATAGGTTCTTAAATTTCTTCAGCACACGTAAAAAAGTACATTAATATATGTAGAAACACTGTACACTAGAGTGGAGTGAAATGTCTTTTTTCGTTTTATCGAACACAAATAGCAAAGAAAAGGTGCCTTTTAGGATCAAATTTACTTATTCAAAAAGAAACTTAACTAAAAATGAGAGGATCTTCCCTCACAACGCCATCGAATGTTATGTAAAAAAAGTAATTTTAAGCTCATGTTTGACGCTGTTAAAAATATTTAAATCTTCTTTTTTGCTATTTATATTTGCTTAATTCATTATTTCTGAAACTTTCAGTTCTTCAGATGACTGTACAATCGCATATAAGGAAGAAATTTCTGAAAAAAAAAGTTCACTTTGTGACCTCCCTACAGTATTGAGGAAACGTTACAGGTATGGAGTGTCAAACAGGGCAATAACTGCAATTGCATAATATGTTTCGTTTGATATTAAGGCTGATGCCCCTATATTTAATAAGGCACACAAGACAAAGGGAGAAAACTTTGTCAGGAAAGTCATACATTGATGGAAGAGGTTTTTCATAAAATATCAGCATTGTACTGGAATGTAAGAAAGAAACATTAAATATTCCTGAAAAAAAGGTAAATACTGCAAAAAAATAGATGTTAAGAGCACATTATGCTAATTAAAGAGACGGAGTCTATTTACGAGGATACCTAGTACCTAAAATGGGCTCAGCGAAGCATTTTTCAGATTAAATATTTCTCAACGTACCCTGATGGCAATCGATTGTGATGGGCCAAATGTTAACACCGGAAAGAATGGTGAAATCAGCATACTGCTTAAAAAAGATGTCAAGACCACTGTAATGGATAATTTGTAAACAACAACATATGAATAAACTATCATTGAGACATTCGTTTCTTTAAATGGATGGGTGTACTTCCGGACCTAAGTCTTACGTTGGACCACTGAAAAAAGCTCCCGAAACTTGCGAGAAATTGCCTATTAAAATAATTCAACGAATTGAAGTACAAACGTTTATAAAAATTACCCGAAAATTGAGAACAGACCAACCGTATTTGCACGACATTATGTCAGCAGTAAAAACCAACGATTTTCCTCAAGATCTGACAAATAGATCTCCAGGCCAGATTTTACACGCTCTTTGGCTTACACAAGCCAACCAAATACTACATACGTCTGTATGTAGTAACGAAATCACTGTCGGAAACTTTGACAACTCTAGCTGCTTTTGTGATAAAAGTGTATCCTCCATCATAGGTTCTTAAAAATAATTGTTCATGTAAAGATGACTCATATCATATTTGTTTCATCATTTTGGCCTCGAAATATTTGCTAGATATCAAAAAAGTAAGAGATTCAGTCTTTGTGAAAAAATAGCTTGTTTAGGCATTCGGAAAGTATGTTATTAGCGATGATTATCGGCAAAAACAAACTCATTAAAGAATTCACAACATGACGTAGCTTAAAGGCACGCAAAATATCAAATCTCTCACACAATGACTTTTTAAGAGGCCTGAAATATATTTCAATGCTGCAACTTAAGTTGATCTAAAAAGATATCAGGAAAATATTAATGAGCCTCTTTTAGAAAAAAAATATCCGATGAGAAAGTTCAATCTAGTGGTGACATGCATTATTTACGGATCCCATGTAATTTATAATAATAATCTATAATCTAAGTTGCAAGGATATGTTCATTTAAAGCTCTCAGATGTATGCCCACAAACCAACAAGTGTAGTTCGCGCTTACAAATGCTGATTGTGTACTTACAAATAAAATCCAAACCTCAAATGAACATAAGCCCCACAACTTTTGCCGACCTTCCCTGAAACAGGGGTGACATTGGCAAAGTGAACCATTTTTTACAGTATGGGTGGTCAGCCTCATACCATGTAAGGTAGTAATAAATTTCCGAATAAATAGTTTCTCCCAATTCTTTAAAATAACTCATTTGCTATTGACTGAAGTGCTAACGAGGGCTCCAATCGAATTTAAATTTTGAATTTTAAATCTGAATATCAAGATGAAATATTTTTTTTACCATAATATATTGCCTACCCATCAGACTCATGTGCCCGTATGGGATGCACGCCCTTGCTCCCATGCTATACTTAGGCAGTTGAAAGAGCAGTGAAAATAACAAGAAAAGCTGTTTTAAGCCAATGTACCAAAAAATTAGATTTGTGGCTATAAAAGCCTAATTAGAACGAAGGAGCATAGTGCCGAAAATTAAAAGAAAAGGCAATTTTCAAGCAATATGTTTTTTTTTATTTGTACTTTTTTCTTCTTGTATTGTTTTGGAATGTACGAATGAGTGCTTGTAGTACTTTTATTTTATTTTTTTACACCTAGACTAACTTTATTCAGCTCAATATTGAGCTGGAGCTATGTTACAAATTTTCAACAAAAACATAAACTTTGAAGTCAGTGTGCGGGAAGAAGGAATTTTTTGAAAAATCTGAATTTTTTTTCTTTATTTTTTATTTCATAAATGGCCCAAAAAAAATGGTATTTGGTTTTAAAAAAAAAAAAAAAATCTCATACAAGATCACTCCACTTTACTGTAGGTACACTTCATACATTCATCAAACACAATATCGACATAAGTATGCGCGAAAAAATATATAAAATAGGGTGGATGAAGATGTTTAGGACAAAAACTTTAAAAATGCCAAGAAACTTCAAACCTCAAAATATAGATTTTGCATTGAATTTTTCATCCTTTATTATATTACCCTTCGTCGTCGTCATTCGTCGTCGAGTTTCGATTTTCAAAATCAATGCCATCACAGCAGATGAAACACATTCATGCTCTATAGCAAATTAATTTTTGTATATATGCTGCAATGCGGCGAGCTTACGCGTGTGTGTTTAGAAATGTATGAAAACTTTTAGGAATTAATCTGTTTGTTCATACTAAAAATGTATGGAACAATATTGACATCTAGCGGCAAAACGTAAAAGTTTTTTTTACATTTTCTTTTATTTCATGCAAATTAAAAATAAAAAAAAAGCCAAATAAAAATGGATTTCAATCTGTAATCTAAGTTGCAAACATATATAACATTTGAGATTCATATTACATGCATTCTTACGAGCAGACATGTATAAGTTCTAATCTAATCTAATCTAAGCTGCAAAGATATATATCATTTAAGATTTATATTAAATGCATTCCCACAAGCAGATATGTATAAGTTCCCGCTTACATATGCTGCATGTGTACTTACAACATAACAGCCCATTCCAAATGAACATAAGCCCTGCAACTCTTGCCAACCTTCCCTGAAACAAAGGTGAATTTGCAAAGTAAACCATTTTTTAAAGTATGGGTGGTCAGCCTCATACCAACCTATAAGTCAAGAAAATTATTTTGTGTATTTCTTTACATACTCTAAGTTGCAAAGATACATACCATTTGAGATTCATATTAAATGCATTCCCACAAGCAGACAGGTACAAGTTCACGCTTACAAATGCCCAATGTGGACTTGCAAAATAAAAAAAACTAATCTCAAATGAACATAAGCCCTGCAACTCTTGCCGACTTTTCCTCAAACAGAGATAAAATTTGCATTGTGAACCATTGCTTACAGTATGGGTGGTCAGCCACATACTAACCTTGTAGTCAAGGAAATTATTTTGTTTAGTTCATTAATCTAAGTTGCAAAGATACATACCATTTGAGATTCATATTAAATGCATTCCCACAAGCAGACAGGTATAAGTTCGCGCTTACAAATGCCCCATGTGGACTTATAAAATAAAAAACTAATCTCAAATGAACATAAGCCCTGCAACTCTTGCCGACTTTTCCTCAAACAGAGATAAAATTTTCATTGTAAACCATTCTTACAGTATGGGTGGTCAGCCACATACTAACCTATAAGTCAAGGAAATTATTTTATTAAGTTCTATAATCTAAGTTGCAAAGATACATACCATTTGAGATTCATATTAAATGCATTCCCACAAGCAGACAGGTATAAGTTCGCGCTTACAAATGCCCCATGTGGACTTATAAAATAAAAAACTAATCTCAAATGAACATAAGCCCTGCAACTCTTGCCGACTTTTCCTCAAACAGAGATAAAATTTTCATTGTAAACCATTCTTACAGTATGGGTGGTCAGCCACATACTAACCTATAAGTCAAGGAAATTATTTTATTAAGTTCTATAATCTAAGTTGCAAAGATACATACCATTTGAGATTCATATTAAATGCATTCCCACACGCAGACAGGTACAAGTTCACGCTTACAAATGCCCAATGTGGACTTGCAAAATAAAAAAACTAATCTCAAATGAACATAAGCCCTGCAACTTTTGCCGACTTTTCCTCAAACAGAGATAAAATTTGCATGGTAAACCATTGCTTACAGTATGGGTGGTCAGCCACATACTAACCTTTTAGTCAAGGAAATTATTTTGTTTAGTTCTATAATCTAAGTTGCAAAAATACATACCATTTGAGATTCATATTAAATGCATTCCCACAAGCAGACAGGTACAAGTTCACGCTTACAAATGCCCAATGTGGACTTGCAAAATAAAAAAAACTAATCTCAAATGAACATAAGCCCTGCAACTCTTGCCGACTTTTCCTCAAACAGAGATAAAATTTGCATTGTGAACCATTGCTTACAGTATGGGTGGTCGGCCACATACTAACCTTTTAGTCAAGGAAATTATTTTGTTTAGTTCATTAATCTAAGTTGCAAAGATACATACCATTTGAGATTCATATTAAATGCATTCCCACAAGCAGACAGGTATAAGTTCGCGCTTACAAATGCCCCATGTGGACTTATAAAATAAAAAACTAATCTCAAATGAACATAAGCCCTGCAACTCTTGCCGACTTTTCCTCAAACAGAGATAAAATTTGCATTGTGAACCATTGCTTACAGTATGGGTGGTCAGCCACATACTAACCTTTTAGTCAAGGAAATTATTTTGTTTAGTTCTTTAATCTAAGTTGCAAAGATACATACCATTTGAGATTCATATTAAATGCATTCCCACAAGCAGACAGGTATAAGTTCGCGCTTACAAATGCCCCATGTGGACTTATAAAATAAAAAACTAATCTCAAATGAACATAAGCCCTGCAACTCTTGCCGACTTTTCCTCAAACAGAGATAAAATTTTCATTGTAAACCATTCTTACAGTATGGGTGGTCAGCCACATACTAACCTTTTAGTCAAGGAAATTATTTTGATTAGTTCTATAATCTAAGTTGCAAAGATACATACCATTTGAGATTCATATTAAATGCATTCCCACAAGCAGACAGGTATCAGTTCACGCTTACAAATGCCCAATGTGGACTTGCAAAATAAAAAAAACTAATCTCAAATGAACATAAGCCCTGCAACTCTTGCCGACTTTTCCTCAAACAGAGATAAAATTTGCATTGTGAACCATTGCTTACAGTATGGGTGGTCAGCCACATACTAACCTTTTAGTCAAGGAAATTATTTTGTTTAGTTCATTAATCTAAGTTGCAAAGATAGATACCATTTGAGATTCATATTAAATGCATTCCCACAAGCAGACAGGTATAAGTTCGCGCTTACAAATGCCCCATGTGGACTTATAAAATAAAAAACTAATCTCAAATGAACATAAGCCCTGCAACTCTTGCCGACTTTTCCTCAAACAGAGATAAAATTTTCATTGTAAACCATTCTTACAGTATGGGTGGTCAGCCACATACTAACCTATAAGTCAAGGAAATTATTTTATTAAGTTCTATAATCTAAGTTGCAAAGATACATACCATTTGAGATTCATATTAAATGCATTCCCACAAGCAGACAGGTATAAGTTCGCGCTTACAAATGCCCCATGTGGACTTATAAAATAAAAAACTAATCTCAAATGAACATAAGCCCTGCAACTCTTGCCGACTTTTCCTCAAACAGAGATAAAATTTTCATGGTAAACCATTCTTACAGTATGGGTGGTCAGCCACATACTAACCTATAAGTCAAGGAAATTATTTTGTTAAGTTCTATAATCTAAGTTGCAAAGATACATACCAATCGAGATTCATATTAAATGCATTCCCACAAGCAGACATTTATAAGTTCGCGCTTACACATAATGCATGTTGACTTACAACATAAAAACCCAATCTCAAATTAATATAAGCCCTGCAACTCTTGCCAATCTTCCCTGAAACACAGCTGAAATCTTCAAAGTGAACCATTTTTTAAACTATGGGTGGTCGATTTTCTTTTACAAAGGCTGCATGTTTTTATTTTACATGTTTTCCGAATTTTAACGCGAGGAAACTATGCGCAATATACACATTCACCAAATGTTAAGGGGTTGGGCTGCGTAGCAGCCAGGGGCAACGCCCCTAGTCTATTTAAATTGTCAAATGAATTGGTAGAATAGATGGATGTCGTGGTAGAGGAAGACTGAGAAAATTGCAGATGCATCAAATTTACGAAATCGCGAATGAATGGGATATCCAGAGTCATAATAAAAGGAGGGCTTGTATGACTCCGGATGAAATGAAAGAAGTATGAAAGGACAAGAAGAAGTGGCGGCTAATCTGCAATGTTAATTTATAATGTTGGTTTATTAATTTGTTACATTTTTTGTATAGGAAATTATTGACATTTTGTATCGATTTCTTTTTAAGGTTTTGTTATTTTTTATACTTAAATGTTATTTATTATTTGTATTCCTTGACATCCCTGTGTCAGAGAAGGGCGGCAAAAGTTGTAGGGTTTATGTTCATTTGAGGTTTGAATTTTATTTGTAAGTTCACATTCAGCATTTGTAAGCGCGAACTACACGTGTTGGTTTTTGGGCATACATTTGAGAGCTTCAAATGAATATATCCATGCAACTTAGATTATTATTATAATAGAAATGCCAGGTAAATATTTCACATCATTTGCTATTTTTTTGACCACGTGGATCTATGCGGTGACCTATGTAGGTACATGCTAGAAAGACTCATTAAATTTGACGGTCATGATCAAGGATTCATTGCTGTGATAACAAAAAATGCATATTAGTGTTTACAACAAAACATGTGTTTGCTTGATTTTCTGGTTCCGGGTTTTGACCGTGGTCCATGTTTTTGCTTGTCTTCTTCTTTTTTCTTTTTATTCTTTCTTGAAGACTTTAGAGAACTATGGTAGAGGCATTTTTTCTCCGTGTAAAACGGTTTATCTCTTTATTTGTATAACCATTTCTCACTAGGGCTGTTTTTAGATGTTGTATTTCTGTTTCTAGTGAGGCAGGCTGACAAATTCTGGTTGCTCTGTCCATTAGTGTTTTTATAACACCTCGTTTTTGGGCGGGATGGTGATTTGAAAATTTGTGTAGATATCTGTCAGTGTGTGTGGGCTTTCGAAATTTATAAAAATAAAAATTTTAACAGGAAAGAAGAGTGTTTGAAACTAAACAAAACATGGTTGAGTACAATTGAAGTTATGAAAGAGGGTTTTATACCTAATAATTAAGCCACGCCCCCTTTTAGAATATACGCATAAAAGACATCGTCCATCGTTCAGACCTCAGTAGCGAGCAGAACTCCAAAGAAGTCGCCCACAGAGGAGACGAAACGTAAGCTGAAAGTCTTCAAGAAAGTCTTCAAGAAAGAATAAAAAGAAAAAAGAAGAAGACAAGCAAAAACATGGACCACGGTCAAAACCCGGAACCAGAAAATCAAGCATCTAGATCCGGCCGTGAAAGCCTAAAAACAAAACATGTGTTGTTAATTCGTAATATTTAATCTTGAAATATTTTGTCTTTAACAAGTAAAAAAAATATTAAAATTTTATAGTCGCTAAATTGTTTTTGTTTAAAACACTCACTGACAACCTTATCAAATACAAAATAATATGTGTAAATATTAAAATTCACAACTTCAGTAAAAAGCATTTTCGTTTGATTCTCACAAATACTTTTTTTGTTCAGTAAAGAAAATTCTGAATTACGTTGTGCTGTATGTAATCTACATGCTTTTAAATAAATATCTGTACCATCTGAGCGGCATTTGAAATTAAAATCCCTTTGCGAGCATTGTGTTGGCCAGATTTTATATTACTCGTTTATATCTTTGTGCTAAAAACACACACAATGAAAATACTAGAATAATTACACAAGCTAGACTCATTTCATAAATATAAAGAAGTAAATTAAACATACGTCTTCATTAAACATAATATTTTCAACAAATTTTAATGAAGGAAAATTTCAATTTATATTTTATGGCATTTTAAAAAGAATTGATATTTTATGAGGAACATTTTAATGACTTACAATTAACTTTACCTGTTTTTAGCATTTTATGTATATTTTGAGTCTGAAATAAATTAATTATTCATAAAATTTGTCTTCTTAACAAAAGCACATAAAATAAGTACCTACGTTATTTGGCATAAAGTTTTATTTTCATCAAAACAATTAGGAGTAATGAAGAGAAAGCTTATTAAAATCGTGATAAGAATCTATTAATACATAAAAAATATCCATAATAAAATGACGAGTTTTCTTCAGTAGACTTCTTACATAAAAAGATAATATAACGGCACTTCACTTGGTAGCATTTTTAATTGTTAATTTTCAACGTCTAAGAAATTTATTTATTTATTTATTTATTTATTTACGGCGTAAGCCTTTAACAAAATAAGTACATAATTAAATCAAAAACAGTTTTTGTCTTTTACAAATAAACAAAAAATACAGTAAGAAAATAAAAGTAAAACTCTATATAAACTTGAAAATAAGAAAACTATAAAAATACTAAAAAACCTTAAACTGTAAACTAAATACAAACAATAAAAATTAAAAAATAGCAAAAAATTAAAAATAAAAACTTCAGATACCATTCAAATATCACTAATAAAGAAATTCACCAGGCAGACATCGTTCATATAATAACAATCTAAAACAATATAATTTATTATATATTATGGATGTCCCAAAAACATTTTTTTCAAACCTTGGTTATAGGTATGGTAATTATTATTATGCAGAACCAAGTCAAGTGAGGCATAATCATTACCAATGCGCTGTAAGCGATGCATACAACTATTGCTTTGTGCGTTAGTGCTTGTAAATGCAGGGCGGTAAGAAACTAATTGTCTAGTCCCTGAACGTGGAGTAAAAAAATTTAACTCACTAAGTAGTGCAGGACAATCAATTAGAGCATGTTTTATTTTGAAGAGGGTGATTAAATCAATAAATTTACGTCTGTCTGACAAATAGTTTAGATTTAGAATCGAATTTAAATAGAGTGGGTCGAAGTGTGACAGGGGAATTTTGAGTTTAAAATTAACTATTTTCAAAAATTTTAAGTGAACCTTTTCTATATTGTCTACGTGCACCATGTAGAGGGGGGACCAAACAGGCGAGCAATATTCCAAGACACTGCGAACCAATGTGGTATAAAGAATTTTGATTGCGGCAGTATCCTGAAAGTCCTTGGTGATGCGGTTTATGAAACCAAGCATTCTCATGGCCCTGGCACAAATGGAAGCAATGTGTAAATTAAAAGATAATCCACAGTCAAACACAACCCCCAAGTCGGTGACCTCCGTTACCACCCGAAGACTGTTTGAAAAAAGTGTATAGTCATATATAATGGGATTTTTTATTCTGAAGAAATTCATTACTAAACACTTCGAGACATTTAATGGCAATTCATTTTTATTACACCAGGTTGCTAGATTATTCAAAGATAGTTGGAGACTATTACAGTCAGCCACATTATCTATGGCTTTAAAAATTTTTATATCGTCAGCAAACAGGAGAACATTTGTGTCAGGAAATTGCTTTGTAATATCATCAATAAATAGGAGAAAAAGTAGCGGGCCCAGATGCGAACCCTGGGGGACACCACTAGTTGGTGAGAAGGAGTGTGAGCTATTATTATCTATTCTGACGATCAAAGATCTATCAATAAGGTAGTTTCGCAGCCAGGACAGAAAACTACCAGACACCCCCATACCGCGTAGCTTACTAAGAAGGATAGTGTGCGATACCCGATCAAACGCTTTTGAAAAATCAGTGTATATTACGTCAACTTGTTTTCGGCTAGACAAAGCATTAGAAAGGAAATTTTCAAATACCATTAAATTAGAAGTAGTTGATCGGTTTGGTAAAAAACCATGTTGATGGACTGAAATAGACCTGGTTGCAACATATCGGATTTTAGTAAGTACAAGCTTTTCAAGTAGCTTCGGAATGGCTGACAATTTACTTATTGGTCGATAGTTTTTAACGTTACTCCTATCACCAGACTTGTATATTGGAGAAAGATACGATTGCTTCCAAAGGGCGGGAAAACATCCAGACGCGATGGACAAATTAAATACCGCACACAGAGGTTGAGACAAGCTATGTACACAGTTTTTCAACATTACCGCTGGGACATTATCAGGGCCAGAATTAGTAAGTGGTTTCATTGATTGAATTTCTGTGATGACATCAACTACACTAAATGACAAATTAGACAGTTGTAAATCAATGTGTGAAGAAAATTCAAACGTATTACAGTCAGGATGAATATCATAAACGCTTTTAAAGAAAGATGCAAAAAGGTTAGGAATTTCTTGAACATCATCGGATGACACATCATCATAAAAAACATTATGTGGTATACCGAGATCGCCCTTCCTCAGAGAGTTAGCATATGACCAGAATTTTTTTACATTATGGACAATAGAGTGCTCAGTGTTGGAAATGTAATTTAAATTCAGATCTGCAGGGGATGGCGTGGTGGACTTGGTTCAGCCACACCGTCAGACACGCACTAATTTTGGGGACCGTGCTTTCCGGTTTGCGGGACCAATGGAGTGGAACAGACTGCCACCTAATGTGAGGAAGGCAAAGACTGTTGGTGTCTTTAAAGGAGCACTAAAGACACATCTTTACAAGAAATCTTATCCGTGATTTGAGAGGGCCCTTGAGGTGTGACACACACAAAAACGGCGCTCTTTAATTATGTGTACATTAAAATAAATTATCCTTATATATATATATATAAATAACAATTTTTGGACAGAATTTTGCAATCATTACGTAATTTCTTAAAATCTAGATAATCAGAAGAAGAATTTGAGATTTTATATTTCAGATGAGCCACTTTCTTATCTTTTATGAGATCAATTAAATCATGACTAAACCATTTGGGATATTTCCAAGAATAAGGACTAAGCTTAAAAGTAGGTACAAATTTAGTAATCGCTTCAGATAGAATAGAGTACAGATTATTTACTACAACTTCAATATCATCATTATTTACAAAAGAAAAGTCAACACTCTGAAAAAATATATTCATATGAACAAAATCAGCTTTAGAAAAGTCTACAATATTAGTGGTATTATGGTTTTTATGTTGTACATTAGATGGAAGAGAGATAGAAAGAGGTGGATGGTATGTGTCAATGGGAACAAGGACATCAGATGATGCTATAGATTTAGCAGCATTATCACTGCAAAAAACTAGATCCAAAATACGATTACGAGCATTTAATGTGAAATTAATTTGAAAAAAGTTTAAAAAGTTACAAAGATTTAATATGGTAGTTTCCACCAGTGAGAAGTTTGAAGTATGGCATTTAGGTAACAAGGGATCAGCTTCATTCCATGATATGTTAGGCAAATTAAAATCGCCCATTATCAAAAATTTGGAATGTGGTAACTTACTTCTTGTGAGCTCAACCTCAGATGCAAAATCATTGTAAAGCTCAACGGAAGAATTAGGGGGCAAGTACACGCATGCAATAATGGAAACAGGTTCGGTAAGAAGCATTACAAAAATTAGTTCGACAGATTTTTTACGACAGAGGATCATTTTGGACTTAATATTTTTCGTAACCGCGATCAGTACACCACCACCGCGTGATTTAGTACTTGTACAAGGAGATCGATCACAACGGTAAATATTGAAATTTTTGAGGCCCAGTTCTGAACTATAAATATCGTCCGTTAGCCAGGTCTCCGTTAAAGCAAATATGTCATACTGAAGGGTGGGAGATCTAACGCGAACCGAGTGCAACTTGCTCTTCAAACCTCTAACATTTTGGTAGTAAATTTGCAGATTTAGTTTTTTGGCGAATTTTTGAAGATGTATGGAACGCCGTCTCTAAACTTCATTATCAAATTCACTTCTCCAGCGGCCTTCCTGTTGTCCAACTCCTTCCATTTTTCTGCTAGGTATTTTTTTTGATACTGGGTAAGGTCAGGTTTTATTTTTATATCATCATTTCGGCGACGCCGTGACATCATGACCTTTTTAACCGCCTCCGAGTTTTGTAGTATGACTTTGATAGGGCGAATTTTACCCGTTGATGGTAGCCCTAGGCGATGCAAGCGTATCACATCCAAATCTGATTGAGCTGTATCATCTAGCAGGTTCTTCACGAATGATTCCTCGTTCCCATTGTCAGCAGCCTCAGGAATATTATAAATTATTAAATTCTTCGAGCGAACTTCACGCTCTTTCATTTCAGTCAGTGCCCCAATCAGATCACTCGAATCATTGCATGGCTTAGGTGCTGACTTTAATGTCGAGGTCTCACCCTCAAGGCGACCTATTTCAACTGCCATGGCTCCCACAGCGCCCGATAGTTCAGTTGTTAGTGGAACTATTTTATTTAACTGGTCTCTTGTGAATTTATTACCAGTGTCCAAAATAACTTTATTGAGTGTCTGGAGGATAAGGTTGGCTTTGGCGAGAAAATCTTGAGCCATATTGATAGTAAGATAAATATTATGTATCAGTCAGTAGCCAAATTATGACACCTTTTGTGCACTAATATGGATGGATTGTGCAAGGAGTTCTATTTTATTAAAAGTAGGATAAGGCGCAGATAACTTGTAGTAACCCTGTAGCTGAGCTATATGTGACAAGTATCAAAGGAGTATGTAGTAGTTATTTATTTAACTCCAAAAATTTAACACAGGTGTAGTTTATTAGATTTCGTTTAGTAATTAGTCGAATAATGAATTGTAATTTATTGTAATTTGTTTTAATGTATGTAATTCATATTATAACGGTTGATTAGATTTTGACAGCAAAGATTTTGACGGCTGAGTTGGCGGCAAAAAAGCGGTACATGAGAAGTTGTCAATCAATGTTCGCACTGATGTTTGATGTCTTTAAGTAGTCCATATGTGAAGAAGAACACTTTAAAATAGGTTTGTATAGTAATTTACTTCACATGAAACACAAAAAACTATGTTTAAATAATGAAAAGAAATAAATGATATTAAACGACACCTTTCATATTCAAAGTAATAATGCATATATATATATAATAGAAATTTGTGCTCAGAGTTTTCAAACAAGTGTGTCTGAGGAAACAAGTGTACCTACTTCTTGAATTGGGCGATCATCTCATGCATCTACCTACATTTAGTAGGTACGCCGCATCTATAATCTATAATCTATATATACCGCATAAATGAGAAAATATGCTTACTTTGAAACAATAATTCAAAATGCCAATTTATGGGTCACTCAAGTTATTGTTGGAAAGAAAATTAATTTCTTAAACTGTTATTTTAAGTCAAAGGATTTAAAAAAATATATTTGCCTTCATCCATTCGATGGCCTGATGCTTGAGCTATGAGAAATGTCGAAATTTTGTGATAATAATTTTGGTCTGCTTGACAATGTCTTTGACACTTATGAGCTTAAGCATGTCATTGTTTAATATACTTACAAAATTTTAAATATTATTTCTAGACTGAATTATGTTGGTGAATTTCAATCTTATAAATTACGTAAAAAAAGAAAACTCACCCTTGGTATGAATGGCAGCATTTCCATCATTGTAGTCCTGTAGAAGTTGGCCTTTTGATTTGGTTCTTTCATTAGAAGAACATCCAATGTTTGAAGGCAGGGTATAACAGGATCACTAAAACAAAACAAAAATATTAAGTTGTTTCTAAAGTAAAAATAACTGTTTTTGATGATGTGTCTAGTTTTTTTTCTAGTTCTCTCATAGTTTGTTTTTTTTTACTTAGGATCGTGACCACCTTGCTGGTGTCATCTGGTACTTTGGACCAGACACCACAACCAGTTCTTAGGATTGTTGAACATACAATTTTACTTATCAGCTTACAAAATAAATCTAGATTTTCTACATTTGACGATATTAAACTGCGATGTTTCATACATGGTTATTAACTAATATACCTATGCTTTAGTTATCTAGAGTTGCAACATTGCACTTTGCAACGCGAGTAAGTGGTCAGACGGCAATAGGCTATTCCTCAAGTAACATGCAGTCGCTGCATTGTTGGAGGTTGGAGGAGTGCACATGGAGGAGGTTGGCATTTCTTGTTAATGCGCTTTAAAAGACTAAACATTACCTATTTTATTTTTCTTTTGAATTTCACATTTTTCAGCTGTATAATATAATACTTTTACACTTTACACATAATAAAATAAACACTACATTTCATAAAAATTAAAAGTGTTTTAAGTGTTACAGTTAAATTTTTTACCCCACTGTAAAAATAACAACCATTTAATTAATTTTTCAATAACAATTTGCTCCCGTTGAAAATTCTGCATTTTAAAAACATTCACTTTATGTACTTAATTTTTTTTTCATGACCTATTTTCGATACAATAACAATGCGGGGGAAATATTTGCTTAGGATTGACCTTGCCATCTGATCAAAGGTTTATTTTATTGCCCATCATTTCACAAAGCAACTTCTTACTAAATAATTTTCATTTTTCATATTTGCACGTCTCCATCATTGATCGACATTTACAGAAAAACAAATGATGCTAATTGGGTTCAGTTGAACGAATGATTGTTATTATGTCAGAAAATAAGAAACACGTTTGAAAATTATTATTTTTGGTAGGGATGTTATGGATATAAATTTCTGAAATGGATTCGGCTACGGATGATGGAATGATAGTATTTTGGTTTTGGATACGGATACGGATATGGAATTATTTTTGATGATTCGGTTACAAATCTAAAATTTTGAAGGAATTGTGAAATATAATTCAAAAACGACAAATAAAAACATAAATTCAATCACTGTTTTTCTCAAAAAGCAAACTAAAGGCTCATCCAAGTGAATTTTTCCTACAAAAAATCAATGATTCGTAGATCAGCTTTGGATCAAATGTTGTGTTAATAGCACGATATGACTTTATTTGTAGGTAATAATTTGGTTTTAAATTCAATCATATGAGTGAGTTATGTTGGTAGTTATTCACTTAAATATGCAAAACAATATTGTGATACAACTGTATAACATTCGTTATTGTTGTGACGTCATTTTCCTTGATCCGAAACTTTTATATCGTTTTTGGTTACGGATACGGATATATTTATGTATTTCGGATATCCGATACCTAGTTCCAGTTACGGATAAAGATATCCATAACATCTTTTATTCTTCGTATGAACCAAAACATGTTCCTGATTTAACAATTTACTTTCCAGCGAATAAATCTCTGTTTGGAGTAGAATATTATTTGTTTTTATCAAAAAAAAAAAACATTGAGTTTGTCCGGACGATGGCTCAGTTGGCACAATGTACAACGATTGCGTTCAAAGCCAGAGACTAGAAGCTCAATCCATATCACAGAACTGATTATCAGTCTCCATGTTTATTTCAAACCTAATAAAGGTTTACTTAGCATACACAAGAATGACAACCTGCCACATCGGAAGCAAAAAAAGTGACCACTTTCACTGCAGTGCTTCAACGCAAAGTCCTGTAAAATAAAAGTATGACACTTTTTAAAGAGTTGTACTTCCGTTTCATACATTTTTCTCTTGAGGCGGCAACGGGAGAACGTTTTTTATTCACCACAGAAATTTCAACAAAGACTTTCATAATCATACGGGGTTGAGATTTAAATTTCAAAAAATCGACCGCGCGATATTTAGACGAATTACTCATGTGTAGTATTTTTGGCTATGTAATAGTTTCCATTCATAATTTCGAAAACTTAAAAAAACGAACTCAAATACTTACTTCAAGTTGTTAAATATCGTGGGTAGAATATTTTTTTATGTAAATAATAAAATAGCTTTCTAATACAGATCAAAATATTTCACTCAAGTGAAAATATTTTTTTGTGTGTAGGAGTTAACCAGAAAATGCCACAAAATAACATACGAAAAACCTTCCCACAAAGCTATGTAACGTAACATAATCATTATTTCTGCGAGTTTACAACAACAAATGAGAGAGTTTTATTTTTATTAATTAGAATATCCACACGTAGAAATTCAATGAACACAATGTCGCTATCTGGATTTGTATGGAAAATGTAATTGTTATTTGTGAACAATAATTAAAAAGATTTCAAAAAATAAATACTGTTATGTAAATAGTAGATTAATATAGGAGTACATCGTAGGTAGTAATAGTTATTATAGCGTTATGTCAAAAGGAGATTAATATACATAGATGTACATCGTAGGTAGCAATAATTATAGGCTTTTAAGAAATCTAGAAATGAAATAATCCCTTTGTACTCTTGAAGCCGGTAGAACGTTCGAGAGTTTGATGGCAAATTAGCTCCTAGAGACTTCTGTCACTACAGTATATAAGTAGCAAAATTGAGTGCACCAGGACAGTGAGATAGTCGCCTTTGATCGAAGAGTATGAGCGGTGCTGAACTATGAAAATAAATTTAAATTGCTAAAAGTGTTAAAAATAAATATAAATTGTAAAAAAAATTTAGTGAAAATAAAGATCCTGAAAGAAGACCTGTATGTTTTAATTTAGAGACTTTCCGAACCCAAAAACATTACAATACCATACGTTATGTGTTCCATAATTTAACGATTCAATTTAGTACATTTGTGAAAAGAAAAATAGGCTTAGAAACAACAAACTAAAAGAGAATCATTTTTGGAGAAAAAACGTACTGGTTTGATGGACAGCTCACTTAGTTTAATTAGAAGCCAGTAGATTAGAGTTTGTTTCTCTCCAAGGGTGTCCAAATTGATTTGCAGTTTTCATGTGTGTTTTAAACCTTATTTATAATAATTATACTAGGATGATTTAATTTATGAGCGCTGTTTTCGTGTGAATCACATGTTGAAAGCCTCAGATTTTTTCCTTGTTCATTTTTAGATTTTAATTTGTAAGTCCACATACTGCCTTTTTATTTGCGAACTTTACACGTGTCTGCTTGTGGTCATAAAAGCGTATTTGAAAATATGAATGGTATTTTTTTTTTGTGCTTCGCCGGGATTCAAACCCAAGCCTTCCATTTACCAGTCAGAAGTGTTAACAACTAGACAACGGACCGTTCAAATAAAAATATATAGATAATGGTATTGCTTACTGAGCCTTAACAAGAAATGAGAACCCATTTTTTGTCGCAAGCAAGAAAAACCCCTGTGAAATTTAAGGGGTTGGTATATAGCTAGCCCCCTTTTCTGTGAAAATAAATAGGTTGCACTCACCGCATGCAACGTCTTGAAGGATCATTCGGTGAAAAGCTACGCACCATGACTTCCAAATGATATTGCTCAAAGAAAGTTATCAACATTTTGATGGCGGATTTCAATTACTTCTATAATCTATAATCTATAATCTAAGCTGCAAGGATATGTAAGCATTTAAGGCTCATATGAAATGCATGCCTACAGACAGGCACATGTAGGTTCGCGCCTACACATTCTGCATGTGTGCATACAAATAAAGAAAACCTCACATGGACATAAACCTTGCAACTCCTGCCGCCGTTCCCTGAACCGGGGTGGCATTGGCAAAAGTGAACCGATTTTTACAGCACGGGTGGTCAGCCTCGTACTTCATAAAGCAAAATTTATCAAAACACTGCACACTTTTTTTACTCACACGAAGTAGCTTCTCTCTTAACTGTAAGTTCATTTAAAAGTAATTTCAAATTTAATCACGTTAAAATGTACAAAAATAATGAAAGGGTTTAATGTCATATTCCACCACGTATAAAAAGCGTATAAGTTCCAGTTTAAACATTTTAAATATAAACATAATTTTTCCTCAAAACAAAACAAAAAAATAAGGCGGCTTTGTGAAAAGGAAAATTTTACTTCACGTTTCATTAAAAAAAATAATTGTACAAATCTCTCTTGCAGGCTCAGAGTCTAACAGTTTAATTAAGGTAAGAAATTCAAGTGTGTATTTAGTACAACCACATTAATTGTAATGTCTCCTATCAAGTTTGATTTCTCTTCATTTAAATGCTTACGTACACAAGCACTTCAAAGATCTTAGAATACATACAATTTTATTATGTTCCAAGATTTCGTGCAATTTAGTGTTAATTAACGTTTCACGTATTGTCATTAATTTATGATAAAGCACAATTAAAATAAATAAAACATTTTTTTTTTTGGAAAAAAACAACATATTTTTACAATTTAGATTAAAATTAACATTTATAAAATTTAATCAATTTTTAAAATAGTCTAAATATTTTCCTTAGGTAAATATTGTTATTTAATGCAATTCAATGTATAATTTGGTTTTCTTCTGATTATTACAAAAAATATAATAAGTTTAGTAGTAAACACCTCTCCCTCCAACTCCTCATTCAGCAGCACATTCCTATATTCATCAAAGCTGAGATAATTCTGCATAATATGTAGATAAGGTGATAATATAGAATTGATTTTACTATTTGATTTAGATTGAATAATGGCTAGAAATCAAATTTGAGATTTTCAAAATTACTTTAACAAAAATGTCATCTGCAATGACTTCGTAAAAACTTAAAACTTATCAACTTATGTTGATGCAATAAGCTGTTTGAAATATACGAACAAATGTGTAAACTATTTCATTTTTTAAACATTGACAAACTTGATTCAGCTCAATGCTGAGCTGGAGCTACGGTGCATATTTTCAACAAACACAATTATTTATTTTTTAAATTTTGAAGTCAGTGTGCGGGTGAATGGAATTTTTTAACGTGACTTTTTTTATATTTTTGTATATGAATAAAGCACAACACGTTAGGAGCATATTTTTGAAAAAAAAAACTCACACAAGATCACTCCACTCTACTGGGAAGAAGTGCATTTTTTCAACATTAAAAAATATTTTTTCTCATGAATGTAACCGTCGAACAGAAAAACAATAAAATACTGCAACAGTTGTCGAGCAAGAAATGCGAGCTGAGAATGGTTTTAGAGCCCGCAAACAGAACCGCAAGTATAAAGCATCGTATTGAAAGGTAACCTAGCGCTTACAAAAGTAATGTAAGAAAGTTGAAGCGCTCACTAGAAAAGCTATTTCAGTTTCTATATTTTTTCATTAGTGTAATTCCTTGACTTATAAGTTGGTATGCGGCTGACCACCCATGCTGTAGAAAATAGTTCACTTTGCCAATGTCACCCCTGTTTCAGGGAAGTTAGGCAGGACTTGCAGGGTGTATGTCCATTTGAGACTTGGTTTCTATAATGTAGGTTCACATGTGGCATGCGCAAGCGCGAACTTGTACGTGTCTGCTTGTGAGAATGCATGTTATGTGAATCCCCAATGTTACATATGTTCGCAACTTAGATTAGATTTAGATTTAGAAATCATTATTTTATTATTGTATATTTTCGTATCACTATTGTCTTCATTGAAATCGCATAATATAATGTTTTTTTTTCTGCATTATCAAATACTGTTATACGTAAAATCGCCATCGGGTACAAAACAATCAGATCCAATTTTATGCACGAGCTCAAAAATACACATCGGAGTTCGTGTTTACACAAAATGCAAGCGCGTATTTACGTGAGGAAAATTCAATGAACACATCATGTGGTACCAGCATGTTTAATGTTTCCGTGAGCTTACTGCACTAAAAATAAATATGTTTGAATTTGAGTAACAAAAGGACAATTCAAGTAGGTACCATTAAATTTTGCTTTGCTTAGATTATGAATATTTTTGTGCCTATTGGTTTAAATACTAGTGATTCCCAAAATGGTTCAGATGGACTCCCAGGGGTCCACGGAATACTTTACGGGGGTCTACATTAGCGTGGCATAAAAATAGGGGTCCACGAAAAATTATATAGCCCGTGACATTTATTTTCACAGGTAAGAGGATTGCCTTTGCGCCAACTACTCACCCTGTTCCCAAGAGAGCATGGTCTCTTCATTTGTGAATGATGAGTTAACTTTGCCGTAGCTATGATTTTAAGCTTGAAATAAATACTGAAATAATTTCTGAATAACTCTCTTAATTCTTATTTTTATCATACTAAATTGAATGAAAACAAAGGAGTATTATACTTTCACTAATTGCGAAACAACATATATTACTTTGAATTAATTTAAAATGCATAATTGCTTAAAGGTTTTGACAGTTGTGAAAGTAATCAATCTTCTCCAGATATTTCTTAATTGCTCCTACCGCCAAAGAGTCTGCTGTTATCTTCACTTGGTCGGTACATCGTGTGAGGGATGCTCCTCTTCTTCTCTTCCCTCAGATCTACCGGCCGATCACAATCAGTCTTTCCAGACTATCTTCATTGCCTCGAATAACGCGTAAAAAAATCTAAAAAAATCGGTTGTGCACAAACACTAGTCAGAGTCAAGCAATCTAAGCGTAGCACCCAAAGACTCATTGGTATATTCAGTTTGTTCCTAGGACTTGAAGCTCGCACCTGCAGCGCCACATTTAAACGCGTCAATTTTTACTTAATGCATCACATGAATAAAAAAAATCCGTTATAAATCGCAGGCTAGATAAAATAATGTACCATTGTTAAAATTAAAATAATAGTGTCTTAGCCGACCGCAAAACAATGTCTTGGCGGGCAGCAACCGATGTCTTGGCGAACAGCAACCAAAGTCTTGGCGGGCAGTAACCAATATCTTGGTGGGCTGCGTGTTTTACATGATTGCTTTAGGGCCGGTATTTTCACATTTTAAGCTAAAGTAGTTTATATAGCATATTTTACGCCCGAGATATGCTATAGTAACACCAAAACAGTATTTTTATTCGCATTTTGCCTATAGGCTATCTTTAGTATATACCGAAGATATCCGAAGTAATTGAATTGCTACCATCGAATTCCTTGACTTATGGGTTGGTATGAGGCTGACCACCCATACTGTAAAAAATGGTTCACTTTGCCAATGTCACCCCTGTTTCAGGGAAGGTCGGCAAAAGTTGTGGGGCTTATGTTCATTTGAGGTTTGGATTTTATTTGTAAGTACACATTCAGCATTTGTAAGCGCGAACTACACTTGTTGGTTTGTGGGCATACATCTGAGAGCTTTAAATGAATATATCCTTGCAACTTAGATTATAGATTATAGATTATAGTGACAAAACTTGAAAAATGTAAAAAAAAAACCTCAAATACTGCATTTGGCCACATAAATAATATGGTCAACAGCCACGAATTCAAGTTTTTTTTTGTCTATGGTAGTTTTTTATAACTGTCAGATGCCATATTGACGTCCGCCTGCAATGCACCAACAAGGATGGCGCCCTGTGATAATATGATATGATTTTAAATTATAAGTGCGTAAAACATTTAGTGAGGCTTTAAAAACGGATTTTACAAACTGTGTTGTAGATAGGTTCATAAAATCCGTAATGATTTGCTTGCCAATAATTTCTAACGAGTGAATTCTTCCGCGTTCCTACCAAATACTCGGAGACATTGAGGGAGACGAAATATTTTCGATTTGCACCTGCAAACATAATCAGTAATTCTTTCGACATCTGACCCGTTGCTTTCCATGACAAAATTAAAGGAAATATTGTGTGTTTCCTAAGGGAATAATTGCTAAAATTCGACTCAAAACTACAAAGCCGCTGTAAATAACAGATGAGAAAAGACGCCATATTGGAATTAGCTATAGCATAAAACGTATGCTCCCGAAGATTGGCTAACAAAAATATCGTTGCTATTAGACTATTTTCTTGCTAAAGCATATTTCAAAATACCGTTTTTAAGATTTTAAGCTATAGTAAGTCATTTTTATGCTATTAGGCGCATATGCTAACGATGAAACTACCGGGCCTAAGTAGAGTGTAACTTACCTGAAATATTTGATGAGGGAGAGCAGCTGGCTCGTGGGACGCGGGTTGGCGTTCCGAGACATGAGGCGGGTAACCGCCTCCTGCAGGCCGGCGGGAATGCGCGGCAAAATTAGATGCACCTGGTCGTCCAGCTGAACACAAAACAGAGCGAACAATCAACTAAAAGCCAATTAAATCTACATACTAATGAATTCCTTGCTTATCATAAGATGAATTAGTGTGTTGTATTTTAAAGATTGCGTTGGAGAGTTGAGCAGCGCACTGTGAAGAGAATTATAGGAACATGGAAAGTTTGATCAAGGCAACCATATTTTTTTGATAATTCTTATTTTTTTATTTGAATACTAATTTCTTGACTTTTTTTATTTGAATACTAATAGTAACCAACAATTTTTTGCTATTAGTAATAAAATAAAATAAATCTATTGGAGCTTAGTTTTTGCCGATACTTTTTCCAATTGCAGCAAAATATTTTTAAATTGCATCGCTGATATTGACACAGTATGTATAGAGAAAGTGTAATTCTAGTTTTCTTTACAATATCAGCTGCGTCATTAGATTTTCTTTCGACTACAAGTGATGATAACAAAATGGTTTTCTTCATTTCCAAAATGAAAAGACAGATATATTTATACATTTACAAATGAACCAAAAGAAGAATTAAGAAATAGATAAGGTTTATAGTTTTTCGAACAGAAATCTAAGGTTGAGAATTTTTTTATAAATGTCGTATGATAGTGATCATAAAAATAGAACCATAAGAATAAATATTTGTATTACTTTAATATAATTTGAAGATACATAGGTAAGAATATATATTGATAATCACAAAACAAATATGATGTTCATATATTTTTTTGCTTTTAATCAAATTTTGCTAAAAATTCATTTTTAAGCTTATTTCTTAAAATGTAATTTCTCAAACATTCATTATTGCTATTATAAAAAAGAACCTTAAAATAAACATTTAATAAAATAAATAAGATGAAATGCTTTCTTTGAGTAGTACACGTAGTCTAGGGGAAGTAAAAAGACCGCAATTGTAGTCCTAATGGAGGTACGCCAAGTAATAAGTTTACCATTTATCTTAAATGCGTAGAAACAAAAACGCTCACAATAAGTGATATTTTAGTTACAAACCTACGCTAACTTTGGTAAAACGCTATGTTGGAATATAAGTGAAAAGTATTATACTTGTGTTCATGTCTTTAATCTACAATCTAAGCAACAAGATATGCTAATAAGGCTCATATTAAATGCATGCTCACAGACAGGCACATGTAGGTTCGCACCTACACATTCTGCATGTGTGCATACAAATAAACAAAACCACACATGAATATGAACCTTGCAACTATTGCCGCTTTTGCCTGAAACCGAGGTAGCATTGGCAAAAGTTAACCCATTTTTACAGCACGGGGGGTCAGCCTCATTCCAATATATCAATCAAGGAGCTTTTACTGGAGGTGATACTTTAAAACCTGAAAACCTGACAAGGAAAGCCAATTTAATTCTCTATTTGGGAAATTTAACTATTGCAAAAGAAAACGACCTGAAAAAGATTTTTTCTGAGGTTGAAGGTTAATTTGATTGAATTTAATTCATTGAGCATGAAAAATACATGTTTTTACAGGAAAACTAATTTAAAAAATAAGGTTGTTGGTATAGTAATTACGCAAAAAGTATGTTCTCAAATATAAATTTAATGCCCTAAACATATCCCAAGATAAGAAATAACAAAAAAATAAAAATCAAGTCATCAAATTTATTTGAGTCCTATATAAACGAAAATCGTTTGAAAATGTAGTATCTACCTATGTATCTATTTTTGATAATGCAGAATGAAATGGATGAAATTTCGTTCTGTTTGACAACTAGCAAGCGGTCTTTTCGCCGAAACTTTACTGTGCAAATGTAGGATTTTCACGACGAACATAACAAAAGTTTACTTTGAACATCGCAAGTTAATAATTTCGTTCAATTTTAACGAATCCGCAAACAGAAGAGGTGTAATTAATTCACTATTCTAAAGCAAATTAATGTGAGCTTTTTCTCGGCTTTGCGCCTACATTAACATAATTTATTATTTAAAACAAAAAAGTTTGTTTGTTTATTTCACATCGCTGCGCAAATTAAAGTTTTTATTCCTTGATACACAGCATTATTTATTTTTCAAAACTTGTTAAATTTATTTTATATTTCTTTTACTCAGCCTTCTGAGTCGGTAAGGGGTTCTATACCTATAAAATATTCCTTTAGTAGGTAATGTAGCGTAACGCTTCCTGTTTATACTCAATTATTAAATGTCTAACTTTGTCTTAACCTTATTACCAACCATAACGAAATCAGACTGCAGAGCTAACTTGAAATTTTGATGACAAATAAACATGTTGACAATACTGAGTGCAAGTCTATTTACAACAACTTTTCTAAGATATCACTCGGGGGAGACCTGGCAGCTTTATCTATAAACTCTCGGAATCGAACTCACAACCTTAGAAACGAATTAGTAGTATTCACAACTAGACCACAGACCGATTATATAATACGTAGATAAACTGAAAATGAATCCACATTTAAAAAAATGGATAGTAAAGAAGCATAAGTTTCTAAAAGCTTAATTTTCTCAATAGTGTACCTGCTACTTACTCGTACAATTGCAAGGTTTTGGGTTCGATCCCGAGAGAAGTACAACAAAATTATCATTTTTCGCTACGTTGAAAAATTCATATGCCTTTTTCTGAATGTAAGTATATCTTTTCATCTTAAGGTATAGATATATTGATATTACTAGTTAATTAAATGGGTAATTATAAGAAAAGTTCAAATTTAATATCCCATTATTTTTGGTACTTTGAGAGTTTTGTTCATTTTTTTCCTTTCTTTTGACGTTAGCTCAATGAAAAATTAATGGCAAATATATTTGATGTCTCAATGCGATGAAATGAATTATTTCGTTCAGCCACTCGAGCGTTTCTCGAGAAGACGTATCGACATACTCGGAGCGACAGAGTGATCTCGGGTGGAAAATATTTATCCCACCCGTTGCCCTTCATTTCCTTCAAGTGTCTGTAACAGGTGATCTTGTTCATCTATAACCCACAAAGAACCACTTAAAGGAGTCCTCCAGCGTCTTACACTAAATAGATATGCTGACAAAAGAAGCACTTCAATCGAAATACTTATATTTTTTTTATTGTGATTCATGCTGCTTCTCAAGGAGCTTAAATAAAAAATCAAAGTATCGGGAGCATTGCATTGAGCTATTTTTATTATTTATTTGTCAATGAATCAAATGTGAGAAGTCATGCAAAGGGGGAAAGAGATGCACAGTTGATTTATTTATTTATTTAACTTCATTGACCTTTGTTCATTGTTATTCTATATATTGTATTTCGTACATTATTTTCATTTGGAATCTGTTTTTGTTATACACTTAAATTTAGTATATTTTGTTCTTTAACTAAAAGGTTGTGTTCACGTTAATCACTATTACTGTAAAAGTGTTTCATTAATCTATTACACTTGCTTCAGGGAAGGGCGGATAAGGTTGCAGGGTTTGTGTTAATTTAAGATTTTGTTTTATTTCTATTTTGTAAGTAAACAAAACCGCATGTAATCATGCGTAAGCATGAACTTTCGCGTCTCTGCTTGTAAATAAGAAGATATTTACTTAATTCGAATCTAATTTTTATCTTTATCAGTGCAATGAAAATTCCTTATTATGAATAGATACACCTTTGAATGACAGTTGAAAACGGGTATTCCTTACTTTTAAAAACTTATTTTTTGTAGTTAAATGATTTTGCACTTTCAATATCATTAAAAAAAAAAAAAACTTTAAAATTGAAATCAACAAATACGAGTACATACAAGAATGATTTACTGACAATTTTTTACACAAAGTGTCAGTCACACAATGTATAGACATTGTATACCTGTATTACTTAGCAAAACCACATGTTTAAATTATTAACCTTTTACAAAATAAATAACTTGTTGGCTTTGGAATAATTAGTAGATTAGTTCAGTCAGTTCTAGTAAACGCTCTAGTAGCTTAGCCAACGGAAACCACTTGTTGTGGGTGACTTGGTTTGCTAGTAATTAATCTAGATCCGCTAGTTGGAATAAAAGCCTCTAATTCAACGCTCGACACCCTGCTACAAAGGAAAGTACGTACCTACCGTGTGTCAAGATACTATTTTGTCGTTTATATGTAGTTTTAATTTAAACTGTGTTTTAATGTTGAAATGGGAGAGGTAATGGATTTGTGAAGTGTGAAAACAAAAAGGGGAAATCCTTTGAAATGATTTTATTTGAACTCATTAATAAAATGTTTACAATCTTTGTATAATATAAGATGCATGCAAGTATTTCAAATGAAGATTTATATCAATAAATTTGAACATGTTTCATTTGTACAAACTTCCCAAAATTCAAAATTTCCAAAATATGCATGTTTATAATACCCAAATCTGAAACGACAATACACCTTGTAATTCTTGCGTACTTTCTTGAAAGAGTGGTTATCAATATAAAAAAACTGCTCTAGAGTAAAAATTAAAGCCTTAGTAAATGATTCGTACAAAACCAATTGCATAAATCTAGGATTATTGTTGTAAATAAGATAAAAATATGCCTGCTCACAAAACGACATTCTCTCTGTTCCCGTACACTCATTAATGAACTAGGTTGTCTTCTTTGGTTAAATTATTATCAAATATTAGAAATCTTCAAAATTTATGTAGTTGAATTTAAAAACCTTATATAATTTATCAAGGCATATTTATAGATAGCAATAAACGATAAAATATACTCTTTTTGGAGACAGCAAAGAGACGAACCGTAATGGGGTGATATATATTAAAGGATCGTTGTCGGCGTAGCCAACTTCTTCAGGAGAAACCCTTACTGCGTGACAATCGAGGATAAAAATCAGCATTTAAGGCAGTTTGGGCGGTAACTATTACTCCTGGATAATTATTGCAAAGACATTTAATATTGAACAATAAATATTTACGTAGTTGTATCGAGTAGTGGAGTATAGGTATTTCCTGATTAAGTACAGAAAGTAGATTACTTATTTGGAAGAGGAAAATATCCTCATTTGTTGTGTGAACGAATAACGGTACTGAAATCTTAGTAAAATGGCATCAATACTAAATTATTTCATACATAGCTGGTTTAAAATAAAATCTGTAAAAGCTGCAATGAATATGAAAAAATAGGATTAAATATTATTACATTAAAACGTGCTATAACTTAATCTTATAAAAAATGAATAAAATATAAGTACATAAATTTCTTATCATATTCCAAGAAAAGCTTTTGTTTAAGATTATAATTCTTGTAAAGAAAGTACTTGTCCCATAAAAATTAAAGACGAGACAAATGATCCTTTTCCAAGGAAAATTAAAAAAGTTAAAACGGTAATAAAGAAAACCTGGGATAAAGGTGTCTAGAGACAGATTTGTATTATAACTTGGAAAAGAATACAAATGGTTTTTAAAATTTATCTAACAAAATTCTTTAGACATTTTCATAAAAATTTCCTTCGATTAAAATAGCTTTGTAAACGCATTGTCAATGAAATATAATTCATGATATACTTCTATTTTGTAAATTATGTAGAAATACCTAGAAATATTTATTCTTACTTAGAAGATGTTAGAATATTATAATCAAAGCCGTTGGGTGTGTGGGTGTTTGGAGCTTTCTAGAACGTACTTGAGCTTGCTAGAGTGCGTATGAAAAAATCTAGGTACCTATACCATAGTGGACTTTAGAGTATTTTCCAGCGATGAAATCCAAGTAGAGTTTTGCGTAGAAAAAGTAGGACTTACTAGTAGTCATAAGCAGATTACAAGCCTTAATTTGCGTTAAAATGTTTTCCATCAAAAATCACATAAACATGAAAAATGCCTTTTTCTTTTTTGAAAACATAAAACACAAAAAACGTATCAACACTACAGCCACAGTAATCAAATTCCTCGGCTAATTGACGTCATACATAAAAAATGACAACTAAGTTTACATTTAATAGCATTGTGAAATGTATGTTGTTGAACTGTATTACATTTCAGGAAACCTGTATTCAGTAGATAAAAATATTCTTAGCTTCGTTTAGTAATGAAAAAAAAATGTGAATATAAAAAAAAACATTTTTTTTTTCATCAAAATAGGTGCGATTTGATCTTTAGCGTACAGTGTATGGGAGGAAATGGACGGAACAAAATGCGACGTAGATTTTGTGAAAGCAATATTATAATCTCATGAGGCTTAAGTATTTTCCTTGTCATTTTCAATTGACGGGGACTACATTATTATCGTAGCGAAGGCTTTTAAGCGTTTACTTTGGTCGAGATTTAATAACACAGACGCGAAGATACGTACAAGTAAATACGCCCAACAGTTGACGCAGTAATCGATAGCCGAAATTAAGGTGGATGGATCCCGTATTGCTATACTCGGCTTCTAAAATTATATTCTTGTAGAGTATTATTTAGGCGAGTGGCGGTTTTGACACAATAAGTCATATATTTATTTTGTAAATATAGCACATACCGATGAGCAAGCATCTATCTATTTATCTATAATCTAAGTTGTAAAAATGTTTTAACATATAAAAATCATATTTTAAGTGCATGCCCACAAGCAGATGCATGTGAGTACCCGCTTACATAAGGCACATGTGCTTATTTACAATATGCAAATTTCAGGTAGAAATTAACCGAGCAATTTTTGATGCACCTTTCATGAAACATTACTGACGTTGGTAAAGTTAAAAAAAAAGCAGAATGAGTGGTTCCTTGACTTATAGGTTGGTATGCGGCTGACCACCCATACTGTAAAAAAATGGTTCACTTTGCCAATGTCACCCCTGTTTCAGGGAAGGACGGCAAGAGTTGCAGGGCTTATGTTCATTTGAGATTGGGTTTTTATAATGTAGGTCCACATGCGGCATGTGTAAGCGCGAACTTATACGTGTGTGCTTGTGGGAATGCATTTAATATAAATCTTAAATGATATATATCCTTGCAGCTTAGATTAGATTAGATTAGATTAGATTAGATTAGTGGTCAGCTTCATACCAACCTGTAGATCAAGGAACATTAAGACTTTTTTTTGAGATTGTAAAAACTCTCGATGTGAAGAGATTTTAAGAGAATTGCAAAATAGCGGTTACAACCATTATCTACTACACTATATTTTATTACAATCGAACGACACTCTATTATAGCACCAACAATGTATGAACACAATAATAGCATGGTTGTCAAAATATACGAGTATTTTCAGAATGAGAAAATAAGGCAAAATGGTGTGCCAAAATAGAAAATCTGGAAGGTTTTGTTATAAGAATCCGTAAGTTTGTGATATTCCATTCAGAATTAATCACGCGTAAATTGAGTCTCAACAATAATGAGTGAGAACTGAATTACAAATAATGGATATTTAAAAAAACCTTTACTTGTACTAACACAATTTGGCAAATAAGAAGCAAGCTACGATTAAAAATAAGAAAATTATGTTTTTTTTTTCATTTATCGTACTGATCTGTTTTTTAGTTGAATAGCGCAGCAAGAAGAAAAATAAATAACCTAATTTTAATATGAGATCCTAAAAGTCAAAAACATTTCATATTTCCAATATTAAATTTGAAACTAATGAGCAACTTTACCGATTTGTTGAATGAACTAATAAAATCATTGTCAAGTTATGTTTTATTTAAAGTTTACTTTAATTTCACTATATAAACTATGCATGAACTTTAAGGTATGGACATGGAAAACTGAGGTTCATAGGTCAATGAGCAATGAGATGGCTAACAGAACGTATAACATGATATTTACTTAAGCACTTAAAGGGTAATTAGCTTGATTGAATAATAAACAAGACAATAACAGAGTGTTGTTTGAGTTGGCGTTGACTAGCTATTGGGTAAGCCCGATTATTTAAAACAACAAAAATATATATTTATTTGCAATGTGAGAAATGTGTTTTGTTTTCACAATGTATTTTCACGTGTCAAAGCAAATAATTAACTCACTCTCTTTGATTTTAAATGTTGTACTGTCAACGTGCCGACCTTTTTGTAAGTAAAGCCACCAGTGAATTGTGTACGTACGTATATAAAATAAAGCATTATATTTCGCTCCACTGAATTTATCTTGATTTTGGACATTTTATAACCCTTTTACCAACTTCATTTCAGCAGTAAAGGTGACAAGAATTACAACATAATATGAAATTACATATATACGAGTGTAATATGATACCTATATCAAAATATCATTGTATTTAATCCCTTTGATTCACGAACAAAATTCTATTTTTTTTTCTGAAATATTCGATTAGCTTTTTGTCTTCGACCATTTATAATCTCCTATTCGGACGTCATTAATCTAAATATATTTTAAAAATAAAGGAAAAACTTTCTAGTAGGTCAATATTGCTGGATGTAGCATTTTGGTGTATCTATGATGTTACAGTTCTTTTGATCCTTTTTTAGACCACCAACCGGTCCGGTCGACAGTTCTTTTGATAGAATCTTTGTGTTTAAAGCCAGATGGCTATAGTTCGATCCCTACCAAGGGTGTCAGAAATGATTTTACATTTAATTTTTTTTCAAACTCGCAATCAATGTCGGTAACGGACAAGCTTACTAACTTTTCACAAGAAATGAAATATTGCCATCCCAGAAGCAGGAAAACTCCTTACCCGTTGAATAAGGTTGCCCTCCTTACCCGTGAAAATAAATATGTTCTTCTCTCCCGATATGAACCCTTCGATTACTTCGAGGAACGAGCGGTAATAAGTTTTACTAAAAGTGCAGCTTAGTTGAATTGCATAGCAGATCACTATTTTTTCCCTTCAAACTGGACTCGTTAATAAGGGGGAGAGGTGGGAACACACTCAATCTTCTATTTTACTTGGTGAAGACTAAACTTTTCTTCAAACTTAAATAATTGACAGAATGAAGAGCAGGTATTTTATCTACAGTAGTGGTCTTTTTTTGACAAAAAGTAAAATGTCATAATATGTGAATGACAGAAGACCCACCCGCGGACCTCCGTTTTGCGTAAGCCAGTTTGTAAGGCCAGCAAACTGCATTGGTAGTCATAACTGGCAAATGAATCATTAGACCATGGTAAATAAAGGGTCTTGAGGGGCGCTTTGCATTTTTTTTAGAAATCATGTGCTTTAGACTCCCTAAATTTCAGAGATTCTAGGGGTATATGACACTTTTTGTAGTGGCGCAAAGGTGTTGTTTACGAGCTTGGTCGTCGCTACATAGCGCCAATACTCAAGCAAGACCTAGTTGCTGTATGTTGCAGGCTTAATGATTTAGTGACCGGTCTTTGGTAAAGGTTGTATGAATTTTGGTTGTATGAACCCAGCGAAGAGCAAATTTGAAAATATAAATGGTATATTTTTTGTTCAATGGTTCAAATGGTTCACTTTGCCAATGTCACCCCTGTTTCAGGGAAGGTCGGCAAGAGTGGCAGGGCTTATGTTCATTTGAGATTGGGTTTTTTTATACTGTAGGTCCACACGCGGCGGCATGTGTGAGCGCGAAATTATGCGTGTCTGCTTGTGGGAATGCATTTAATATGAATCTCAAATGATACATATCTTTACAGCTTAGATTTAGATTTACTAATAATATATATAGATAACTAAGCTACACATATAGTGTAACTTCTTGCCGCGTTATCTCCGAAGGGGTCGCATGTGGCGAGTTGAACCTATTTATTTTTACAGGTAAGGGGGCCGGCCTTACGCGTTGAAGTGGGCATTTCCCAGCACCCGAAGGGGCTGGTACTCATTTCTTGTGTAGGCTGAGTAAACCTTGCCGGTATTTTTATTATGGATTTTGAAATAAACACCGAAATAGGAAATCATTTCTGCCACCCGCCTCGGTGGGATTCGAACCCGAGCTCACTGGGTAGAATGCAAGCACTCTACCAACTGAGCTATCGACCGGACATGTCTCCGCCGGGATTCGAACCCACAACCTTCCATTTACGAGTCCAAAGTGTTGCCACTGGACTACGGACTGGTCAAATTGATCGGCATTGATAATTGTGGTAGAAGTATGGGAATGATAGACGATACAGGACAAACAGTGTTGGCTGTGGTTGATTAAAGAGGCCCATCCCGGGTTGTCACGTTGGTGATTATGATGAAAAGTATAGTCATGAGATGAATAAAAGTTAAATAACTTGCCAGTTCCATTTGCTTGGCGTAGTTGGACGCGGAGTAGTTGGCCTGTATAAGTGGACGTCCATTGTTGAAGATGGAGCAGATGGTCATCCCGAGGGAGTACATGTCAGACAGGACGCTGCACGCAGACATGTTCTGGACCTCCGGAGCTAACCAAGAAAAAAACACAATTAATTACAACTCCGAGTTTTAGACTAACACGGCCGGCTGATGACACTAAAGAGATGTTTTTCGAGATATGTTGCCGTGGTCTATAAGAGCTGGAGCTTCCGGACGTTTCGACCATGTCTACAATGGGCTTCTTACACGTGGAAATGTGAAACGCCCGGAAGCTCCAGCTCCCATAGAGCACGGCAACAGATCCCAGAAAACATCTCTTCAACATCAATTACAACTACATTTGTGAATATTAAACTTTGCTTAGGGTATTCACAGATTATAATTAAATGTCCAGATTTGTTAACCTTTTCACATTTTGGATTAATCTTTATGGGAGAACTTACATTATTTTTGACGTTTCTTTGGTAACGTAGCCAACGTCTTCATGATACACCCTTTCAGCAAGATGATTGGGGATGAATTTATGTTATGTCGCAAATTATTGCAATTTATTATGTACCCTTGATTGAAGGTTATGCTCATGATTGGAAATGCAACAATTATTATCAACAATAACAACAATTACTATTCAATTGTTATTCTTCCTGGATCGTCGTTTAATGTAAGTTCTCCCATACTTTTTTGTCTAATATCCAAAAAAATAATTAATATTGGAATATCTGTACTGTACTGTATCCTGCCGCCGTTCCACTAGGGGTGGCCGGTACCTCCGCAGATGCGCCTCCACTTTTTTCTGTCCTTTCAGACCACTTTCATTTCCTCAATATTCATCACCTTTTTCATACATACTCTTCTCTTATTCTCACTCTGCAGGTTCCATTCTTTCGCAATCTCACCTATTTGGTCTAACCATTCTTTCCTCGGCCTTCCCCTTCCGCGCTTTCCTCTGACATTAATTTTCCTTTGTACACTTTCTTCGTTAGTCGTTCATCATCCATTCTTATATAATATATAATATTTTTTAGTGTTGATCTGTATAATATATAATATATAATTAAAATATAAATCAAACGATCGTCATTACAGTTTAAAATTGGCATTTGCTTAGGGTAGTTTTAAATTTGGCAGTTTTCGAATTTCCTTTACCGGTTGATGTTACAGATATCGTGAACTACGGTCTTTTTTACTTTCTTGCTATAGCTGAAGGCTATAAAGAAAGTTTTGATTTGGTGTGAAATTTTTTTTTCGAGGTTTTCAGAGTTGCCACAAATGACTTATTAACTTAATAAATTAGTTATGGCAACACTCTAACTTATCTAACTTAATTTTGTGTCTATGGGCTGCCATATGAAAAAAACAAACGATTGCGATTTTCTCGAAAGTTAAGGGGTCAACAAAAATATAATATTTTACAATATTATAGACAACATAAATTTCTACACATTTTTTTTTTTAAAAAAAAAAAATGTATATATAAAGCACCGTTTACACGACCTGAAATTTTAAATCGAAAATATTACAAAAACCCATTAAAATGCAAGATATTTAAATTTGATAGAAAGAATAGGTTTATTACTTTAATTCGTAATAACTTTTTTTTACTTTTTTGAAAATTCAAGATGGATTCCAAGGAGCTAAAAATTTTAAATGCGATTTCCTCAAAAACCGCTCCAACAATTTTTCTCAAACTTTCTGTGAATCCGTTTATACAATAGTGCTACCTAACTATTATAATTATTTCTTCATCATAATCTTGGTTTAGGGAGTTGCCATACAAAATAAAAAAATATTAAAAAATTCTCGTCAGTTAGAGGGTTAATAAAAAAATAATCTGCTACAAATGTAAATAAATAATGATAGCTTATATATTCCTAGCATTATTTTTTCCAAAAAGTGAATTAGAAGTATAGCCGACATACAAAGTGAAAATTTTCAATCTCAAATGAATACAAAATCTGCAACTCTTGTCGACCTTCCTTGAAACACGGGTGACATTGACAAAGTGAATTATTTTTTACACTATGGGTGCTCAGCTTTATACCAACCTATAAGTCAAGGATCTTTCTTATGTAATTGACGCTTTTTCCAGAGAAGACTAACCTCGCAGAGGGCTCTTGAGGTGTGATTGCGAAGAGGATTGTGAAGGTCTTCAAACTAACCTGGATAGACTGGCAGATTGGTATAATTTTAATCGCTTATTTCTCAATGTTTCGAAATGCCATGTGATGAGTTTTTTTAGAATAAAAAACCCCATCCATTTTGTTTACTCTATTAGCAACTTAAGTCTAGGAACAGTGACTGAAGTCTCGAATTTGGGAGTGATATTTGACTAGAAGCTATCATTTGTTCCACATATAACCAATGTATGTGTTAAAGGTTTGAAAATGCTTGGTTTTGTGTTCCGCATTACTAAGGATTTTCGTGACACCACTACAATAAAATTGTTATACACTTCACTAGTCCGTAGTTGTCTGGAATACTGCTCACCCGTCTGGTCTCCTCATTATACGGTTCATATAGATAATATTGAAAAAGTTCACATTAAATTCTTGAAAATTATAAATTACAAACTTAAAATTCCTATTTCTAATTTTGATCCCATCCTTTTGAACTCTTTTCTTAAATTAAATAATTTAATGGAAAGACGCAAAATCAATGACTTATTGACCCTTTATAAAATAAAAAATCGACTTATAGATTGTCCGTCGTTGCTGGGCGAGTTAAATTTTTTAATCCCTCGTCAAGGATCACGACACATTATTCCTTATCGCCCTGTAGCTTCCAATACAAATGCACAATATAACAGTTGCATGAATCGCCTTCAACGTAGTGGTAATGCCTGTACACTAGACTTTGACCCACCCAACAATAGCTTTGATAGGTATAGAGCTGATCTGTTGAGGTACTTTTTGGATGAATAATGTTTTTATTTCGGTTGCTTGTATATTTATTTTGATTTTTGATTTATATTTTTTCTCTATATGGTAACTTTGATTTTTATTCTTATTTTTATATAGTTTTTGTTATTGTGTTTTTTTTGTTTCATTTTACTTTCATATATAGGTATTTATAAGTCTTTTTCAATCTAATTTCAAATGTGTTTTTATATTCAGCTACTTACTTCTAATTTCTGTTTACTATTTATACATTCATAAACTGTCTTTTCTCTTGTTTTTTTTATTTCATCTCTCTTTTTTTTAAAGTATTAATACCTACTTATGTAATCATTATTTTGTTTTATGTTACTTTTTTATCCCAGATAGTTTTCAATTGTAGTTCTGATATATTTGTTGTTTCATTTTATACTTTTTACTTGCTCTTGTATTTATAACACTATTTTTAGTATGTATTGTAAAAGGCACTAAGTGTTGTGAATTTATAAATAAATAAATAAATAAATATCCATATTGTACGAGTATGCAGGTACACACCGCGGTGGAATAAAATTGATTTATTATTGATATACTCGTATTATATTTTTATTGAAACGGCATAAGCTGGTAGATGATTCTAGCTGTACATACGTCATACAGTGGGTTAATTTTTGCAAGAAAGTCGAGTACAGATCTGTACCTTAGACTTAGAGCATAAACAACGGTAGTCACATATAGTAAAATGTGCAGAAGACGAGTTTTAGTGAAAATGTGCACTTTTATGAAACAATCATAACTTCTAAACTAGACGAGATATTTTTGATCTGTAAAAACTGTTTACATATCTTCTTTTATTGATATTTATTTAATGTGAAGTATTGTGAACAATGTATGTGGAACTTCCGTGGTTTATGCTCGCATTTATATGTGCACCCCATATTTATTACACTTGATATCTCAGTAACTATGAGTCTGAGGACTCCAATATTTTTACCACTTATAGAACAGCTAATTATTATAATTTCTGCATCATTAACTCAAAAACACAAAAAAGTGGACTTCCGTTGTATATGCTCTAAGGTACAGAGATTCTGTGCAATTTATTTTAATTCACTTAATGTTCACTCACCAGCAAACACGTGCAAAATTACGCTCGCACTTTCTGTATTGGCACTATCGCAACTAAGCTACACATATAGTGTAACCTCTTGCCCCGTTATCCCCGAAAGGATCGCATGTGGCGAGTTGAACCTATTTATTTTTACAGGTAAGGAGGCCGGCCGTACGCCAACCACTTCAGTTAAAGTGGGGGTTTCCCAGCTGGTACTCATTTCTTGTGAAGGCTGAGTAAAACTTGCCGGTATTTTATTTTGGGGTTTAAATAAACACCTAAACGGGAACCATTTCTGACCCTCGCCCTCGGTGGGATTTGAACCCGAGCTCACGGCATGGAATGCAAGCACTTTACCAACTGAGCTATTGACCGGAATTACAAAATAATAAAAAAAAACCCTCAAAGAAATAAAAACAGGGGGAGCATCGACATAAAAGAATTGAGTAGTCTGGTCGTATGAAAAAATAATCATGAAAGGATTAGAAGTGAAAATATATATTTATCTTATTACTTTGACGACGATGTGACTAAATATCCTTACCTTACAATCAATAACAGAAAACTGTTATGCTTTTTATGTACCAACTCAGTAGTTCGACGTCATATTTTTTCACTACGTAGGTAGTATGTTGTACAAACTGAAGATTCAAAGTGAAAGAATGAAGGGCTTAAAAATATAAAATCTGTTAATGGGAGTGTTTATAAAAGCTTTGAGAAGAAATCATGATAGAATAAAAATATTGTTCAAAAAACGGATTTGATGAAGCATGCTTAAGTATCGACTGAAAGTTGAGGCTACAACGAAACTTATTTTTATTTCCTTTTGAATTTCTCAAAGGTAACGGACAGGTTGGTTTTTTTTAACGTTTATTTCCTCCGTGGAGCGCACATGACAACCGTTTTATTATTAAGAAAATAAAATTGAAAATATTAAGTGGAGTATTTTATTTCCAATTCATATTTATTATTGAAGCAAAAATGTTTCACATACATTTTTCTTATTAGCATTAATATTTTGTGAAACATTATAATACTTTATTCATGAATCATTAGTTAATTTTTCATAAATTCACGATTTTTTTATTAGCATTTTCTTCTTGCTACCGTTGTTACACGTTCTAAGTAAAAAGTTGTGAGAATATATATTACTTAATAATTAATAAGCTCACTCATTCTGAATGTTTGTAAACTTTGAATTTTAAATTTATTAAATCCTGAAAATAATACGCAACTCAGTCAACAGATTTAATTATAAACCTTTACATACATAATTAATCATCAAAGCGATATTATGTCGCCAACTCATATTCTAACAAATGAGTCTTGTAAGTTTTGAAGTTGACATGCTCCATCAAAGAACTTCGTTTAAATATTTTCTCGGAGAAGAAGGTGCGGTCTTCGGAGAGCTCCAAGAATATAAAATATCTACGCCCTTCTTGGCGCTCCACGTTGAAATTATTCTTGTTTTATTAAAAACGAGTTACCTTACGTAAATTTGCAGTTTATATAACAAAACAACTTACGATCGTTAAAAGGAAAGCATGAATATTTTGAACTCGAGAATTCCACGATAAATATTTTTCAAGTTATTCGTCGTTACATAACTAAGCTTTAAACAGCATTCTGAGCGTACATAAATCTATTTTTTCATACAACAACTAATATTTATTTTTTCTGTGCTTGCTGCATGAAAAATAACTAGAGTGGAAGGGATTACAAGAGCAACAATTTATTATTTCAGTCAAATGCAAATAATGTAATTCTGTAAATTTAGTTACGCCATATTTCACAAAAAGATAAAACCTATCATCTATTTGATATTGAATTGCACAGTTTACATTAGAAACTGGGTTCACCTAATATATTTTTTGATGATCGGACAAAACCGGATTCGAGATAGTTCGGGCGTATTGCTTTGCCGAAACGGATACTGTGATTGGATCGGCAAAACGGCACATATGTATGTACGTGGATCCAGTTCCAACTATTCGTTTTCAAAGCCCGTTGCTTTTTTTACGTACCACGGATGAATACACGTCCAGGTAAAATTTCCTCCCAATCTTGTAAAGAGAATGAATGACGCAGCTTTCAACACTGCCAGGATTTAAACGTAGTTATCCTGACTTGGGTACTTCGCAACCTTCAATCTAGGTCGACTCTTTTTACTGCATCTTTATTTTTATGGTTTTATCATGATATCAACATAATTTTAAATGCTTTGCAGTTAGAGACATTTCCAAACAATTATACAAAACCAGGAATCGTAACGAAAGCAAAACTATGATTTAATTTTTTTTTGTGATGGAAGATTGTCGAATCGATGCTCACCACTTAACCTGTAAAAATTAATTCCCTTTTGTCAACGCTACTCCTATCAATTACTATATTAATTATGGGTGAACTTGTAGAAAGAGGGGCAGGAACAGGCTGAACTGTTTACCCCCCTCTCTCTTCAACAATTGCTCATATTGGGGGATCCGTTGATTTGAGTATTTTTTCATTACATTTAGCAGGATTTTTTTCAATCTTAGTTTGCGTGAATTAGATATCTGATTTTTTTTACAACTGCAGCATGTATTTGCTCCTGAGCGTGCATTGAGTGTAATCCTTTAGTATTTTTCTTTTACCAAATTCTTTCCAAACTAGATTTTACTAACATAGCCATTTAATTGAGACATACATTTTAGTAAAATTGCAGCAATTTCAATACAATAAAGGACTATTTTTTTTTTATATTACAATTATTGGTTCACATTTTCCAATGTTACTGCTGATTCAGAGAAAGTCACATGAATATAAAGAATTATATATTTATTTTTATTCTATACTTGGGTCTTTATTTTGAAGGCTCTGTACCCAAGTGTGTACTTACACGTGTCTGCTTGTGAACATGCGATTGACATGAATCACATTTTTTCAATGAAATATTAAGAAAAATAGGGTTTTCTTTATTCGTAACATTTCCACTGTTTTATGTAAAATATTACTTTTTTTGGTCCTCAGACCTTCATCAAGTGTGAATCTATATTGTAGAATCTACATTAAGCTTGCTTATAAATATAAGCAAGCTAGAGTACTTGAGATTAAATAAATGCTCAATCTGTGAAAATAAAAGCCTGCGTTTTCAAAAAAAAAATATGTATACCTTCTCATTGCATGTTGATTGTATCTTTGCAACACAGATCATACATAACAGGTGGTAAATTATATCGAATTTTTCATACAACTCACCAATATAATCCAGGTTAGGCTGTACCATCTTTGAAAATCTCGAAGACCAAGCGGCGCACGGCATCGGGTCGGGGCTTTCAATATCAATTATGCGCTCTGTTGACAAAAAATAAGAATGTTTGCTTAGAACCAGCAAGCAAATATTTGTTGTTGTGTACAGGTTTATTTAAGTATTGTATATATCATGAAGTAAAAGTTCGGGGGTACAGTAGCGTTGTGATGTACGGAAAAACTTTCATACGATGTTTGGCTGAAAAGCTTTGTTCTACATTTTGTGTTTAGAGAGCTCGGTAGAATAATATGTACATGCTTCGAGCTTATTATCTGATATTACTACTACAAATCTTAATAATAATGTTAGTTCTGTTAATATGAGCCGGCTTGGATTAAGCTCACTAGTGGAAGAGAGTCATGCCCTTACCACTTGTTCCTATTCTTATTCATAACGAATTTCCAAGGACGAAGAACAAAGGTCCATCCAGCCTTGAGAATTGGCACTTTGTAGTGTAGACCAAGCTCGTAAAAAGATCGGCCGATGGCTCAGTTGGTAGAGTGCTTGCATTCCATGCCGAAAGTAAGGGTTAGATCCCCACCGAGGGTGTCAGAAATGATTTCCCATCCGGTGTTTATTTTAAACCCAAAAAAAGGTTAACTCAGCCTACACAAGAATTGAGAACCAGCCTCCACGGGAGTTAGGAAACCACCACTTCAAATTAAGTGGTTGGCGTGAGGCCGGCCCCGTTACCCGTAAAAATATAAAGGGCCCGAATTGTCACATGCGACCCCTTTGGAGATAGCACAGGCAAGAAGCTACACTATATGTGTAGCTTAGTTGCGTATTAGAAGAAAGCAGTAACAGTGTCGTGACAGCGATCAGAGAATTCAAATGGGATCTGTGAATGTGACAACACTTGTTTAATAGACTTAAACTGCCTCGATTGCTTCTTTTTATTTGGTTTTGTTATGACGATGTTTAGTCCGGTCGATAGCTCAGGTGGTAGAGTGCTTACATTCCATGCCGAAAGCTCGGGTTCGAATCCCACCGAGGGTGTCAGAAATGATTTCCCGTTTCGGTGTTTATTTCAAACCCCAAAATAAAATACGGGCAAGGTTTACTCAGCCTTCACAAGAAATGAGTACCAGCACTCTCAGGAGCTGGGAAACCTCCACTTCAACTGAAGTGGTTGGCGTAAGGCCGGCCCCCTTACCTGTAAAAATAAATAGGTTCAACTCGCCATATGCGACCCCTTCGGGGATAACGCGGCAAGAAGTTACACTATATGTGTAGATTAGTTGCGTTTTTTTATGTTTCTAGTGCCTTATCTCTAAAATTATTAGCTGTACTTTATTTTTGTTCTTCTATCCACGCGTTCAACTTCGTGTAAGCGTTCAACACGCAACATGACGTGTCCCTTTCTGGACTAACGCGGTAAGAAGTTGCTCTATACATGAAGTTTAGTAACGCTTAGTCCCCTTTCCACTTACATACATCAAGTATAAGCGTTCAACACGCAACATGCGACCCTTTCTTGACCGATGCGGTAAGAAGTTTCTCTATACATGCAGCTTGGTTATGTTTAGTCGGTACAAAAGTGGGTACAGAAGATGTGATACGAGGAGTTCAAAAGTTACCTACGTGCCACTGTTGCATTATATAGAACAGTGTGGCACTACTATGATGATGATAGTGCTACGAACTACGAACTTCGAAATACCTACGCACGCATGTACATTGTACAGGTACAATAGTGTGTCCAGAAGAACAGTCCAGTATGATCCATGGTAGTATTAGTGCATACGTGATCCTTATCATGTAGGTAGAACAATGCTCTGGTATTTGAATCATCCACTATATTCGAGAAAAGTCCGTATAAATGTAAGCCGAAATCGTGTGCAGGAGAGTGTCGATTACAACATTGAGCCGTAAAGTCGAAAGCAAGAGCTAGAAATCAGTTGTATTATTTTTTTTAAATAGATTTGTGAAGAAGAATGCCATTTACCAACCTATTCTGCCTGGCCAGAAACAGGTATTAATATCATCAATTAATATTAATTTAATAAACAAAGTTTTAATTCACTTAGATAGTTTTTTATTTTTGTCTAGCACTTTCGCCTACAAGGCATCATCAGGACAATGACAATTGATGATGCCTTGTAGGTGAAAAGGCTAGACAAAAATAAAAAATTATATAAGTGAATTAAAACTTTGTTTATTAAATTAATATACAATGGACTTTCACTGTGTAAACCACCAAACCCTTAAGAATATCATCAATTAATAAGTAATTATGGTTTATTTTTATGAATTATTAATAAATAATTACTCAATAACATCTGTTGAACCAGGCTCAAAGTTATGGTCAAATGACTCAGGCGGGCATCGAACCAATGTTGTTCTATTCCAAACACGCTAAAAAGATCAGCCCACTTGGCTCCCTCGGCCATAACACCGACAACCAAACTGTGTAAAATAAATTATGTTAAAATAAATAATTGCAGTTTAATTAAAAGAGAACCTTGTAAAATCATTACATTACTTTTATGCAAAACTCACCGATGAACTCGAAGCCGAAGAGTTTCCAAGTTCCCCGCTTCGTGATGAGAATGGATGTGGGGCAGACGTTGCGATGCACCACGCGGGTGTTGTAGTGCAGGAACGCCAGCGCTTCGGTGATCTATAACAAGATTATTAAATTAGGAGCACAATGCACCAGGAGGAGCTGCACAATATGGAGGTAATTTAGCAGCAAAAACAATTTCAAGTACACGTCTAGGGTACAATTTTTTTCGTAAAACAGAGTAGAGGACTTAATATAGGTCAAGGTGGATCACAAAAGTTATTATTAAATCCTTGATTTACAAATTAAGGCAATTCGCAGATGTCTACCCCCTGATGCATTAAAAACCTTGGTCAATGCCTTTGTCCTGTCGCGGGTAGACTATTGTAGTGCGATTTACGCAGGACAAACAAAAAAGCAAAACAATAGGCTTCAATCGGTCCTTAATTCGGCAGCAAGACTGATTTTCGGAACTGGAAAGTTCTGTCATATCACGCCAATACTAAGGAACCTGCATTGGTTGAAGTTTCCAGAGAGAGTAGCTTATAAAATATGCTACACTGTGTACAAGGCACTCAATGGGAAGGCTCCAACATACTTGGCTGAACTGCTATCCCAGCAGTCCAACAAGAGTGATCTGGTGCTAAGATCCTCTGTATCAGGAGGGATAAGACTAAATGAGCCTCATCGTCCATACCGAACATGCTTCGGCGACCGAGCCTTCTACAATGGTGCACCTGCAGTGTGGAATGGACTTCCTCTGGATGTCAAAACCGCAAGCCCAGAGTCGACGTTCCGGAAAAAACTCAAGACCTACCTGTTCAGTGTATCATATCCCAATTAATCCTACACTTTATTTAACTATTTTTATTTTTATGTATTACTATACGAATATATTATTTACCTATAATGTAAGATTATTATGTATGTGCATTCACATGTATACGAGTATGGACATACCCCATTATTTATATTATTCCCTTCATATCTTCTCATTCCTCATATATTTTATACTAAGGGCCCTTGAGGTGTGCTACACACAAAAACGGCGCTTTAAATAAATTATCCAATTATATATATATATTGATATCATCATCAAGAAAATAGTATAGAAACAATGAGCTTCAGGTCAACATAGAAAACCTGAAAAGAGAGAATGTAAAATTGAAAAGATTGTGGTAGGGGTTTGACAGAAGAACAATATTGTCCGATTTGATAGCCCAGATGGTTAATAAAATATTTGCATACAAACCAGAGCGCAAGACATTGATCCATACGATACTTAATATTTCACGCTTAACAAAAATCGTTTGTGTTGCAGGTACTGACAAAGTTTACTTAACCTTTACAAGAAATGAGAATCCACTCTCTCAGAAGCATGGGAAAACCGACAACAATTAGGGAAGTGGTTAACGTACAGATGCTAAATACATTTACCTGTAAAAATAAATAAGATCCGCTCTTTATATGCGACATCTTCTGAAAATATCACGGTCAAAGAAGAAAAAGATGATATCTCTGGTGAGACAATGGTAGGGAGCTCTATTTGGCTCTGTTTTGACCACCCTGAGCGGAATAGTGGCGAAGTTAAAGTCACAATCCATTATCTCTGATCTCCCTGCTCCTTAAACTTCTGACTTTGTCACTTCCAGTTTAAACAAGTCTCTCCAGGTTGCCTGCAGTATAGGTACGTGTTTGGTGTGACCAAAGAATTAAAGAAATTGTAAGAATAGAAAGACGATTCTCCATACAAATGCCTACAGATTGACCCCGGGATGACATCTGACCGGCCCTTGACCCTCCGACACCCCTTTCCCCACAATCTCACATGACGACATCCCAAATAGCTAACGCTGGATCATAAGTACAAATTAACGGGTTGATGGGTTACCGCTCAGGTACGCGTGTTGTTGGCATCTTGGACCGGTCCATAGTCCAGTGGCAACACTTCGGACTCGTAAATGGAAGGTTGTGGATTTGGATCCCGGCGGAGCACAAAATATACCATTTATATTTCGAATGTGCTCTTTGCTGAGTTGAAAAATTCATAAATCTTTACCAAAGACCGGTCACTGAAAGGTCCATTCAACCTTACAACAACTGGGTCTTGCTTGAGAATTTGTTCAACCAAAGTTCGTTGGCATCTTGGACCGGTCCGTAGTCCGTAGTGGCAACACTTCGGACTCGTAAATGGAAGGTTGTGGATTCGGATCCCGGCGGAGCACAAAAATATACCATTTATATCTCGTATGTGCTCTTCGCTGGGTTGAAAAATTCATAAAACCTTTACCAATGATCGGTCACCAAAGGTCCATCCAGCCTTACAGCAACTAGGGTCTTGCTTGAGTATTGGCGCTTTGTAGCGACGACCAAGCTCGTACCCATCTGCGGCACTACAACAAGTGTCATAGACCCCTAGAGTCTTTAGAATCTAGGGAGTCTCCCGCACAGGATTTCTTAAAAAAAAAAAAATTGGCGCATTCTACAGCGACGACCAAGCTCGCAGAGGGCTCTTGAGGTGTGATACACACAAAAACAGCGCTCACCAAATAAATCAGCCTAATTTTTTATTTTTATTTTAACCACCTGAAATGCCTAAGTGTGTTTGTGACACCCTTCGTGGTATTCAATTTTTACTTCTTAGAAATGAAACAAAATTTGTGTTCTGATTACAACGACTGAGATGAGACTCATCTTAATGAGAAAACAAAGTTCGAAAATTTTCTAAATATTGCAAAGTTAACCATTCCAAATTCAACTCTATTTTTACTCATCTGCTAAACCAAAAACAACGCTTATTTAATATATATTTCTAAATTCACATTTAAAATAAAGATCTCATGATGTAAGAATATTTATAAAAATTAAAGTCAAATCAGTGATACATATATCTCAAAAATATTTTTTAAAGCACATCCTCATCTTAATAATATTATCCTTGAATCGATACCAAGTTTTTTGTGAAACAAAGATCAAAAAAATCTGAATTGAGAGAAATAAACTGTTCTTTTCTTTTCATTTGAGACTCCTAGTGCAGAACCAGCTCTTGAAGCCATGGCGATTTTTACTTTTTTTAAATATTGTCAGGTATCCCATTTTTTTCTTGAAAACTTTGCAGCCAAAAGATATTCCTGGTATACACTTGCCTCTTCGAAGTGAACGCGGCTGGTATCCAAATTATCTATGTCAGTGGTAAATTTCAAGCTCTACAGAGTTTCTAACTGCGCGCACTCAGAAAAATAAAACCGAACTCAAAGGAATCTACCCGTGGACCCGAGGAATTTCAAGTTCTTCGCTGGTGGTTATCTTAGTCAACCATGTTTTTTTTCTTTATTATCATGGTTCGGTATGAAAAGCATTGAAGTAAGCAGAATATCTGTAAAAGTATGTCGACTGGTTTTTAAGATGACCAATTAATGAAACATGGAATTCAAATTTGGATTTTCTGAATGTTTATTTTTAGTAAGTTACACGTCAGCAACCTAATCTAAAATTGCTCGATTCTGCATTAAAAGGCTCTGCCCCCTCACCTGACAAAATATATATTAAGATTATTTTCCTTGGGGTTCTTTCAATTAAATTGCGATTTAATAGTTATTTATGCCACTGCCAAGTAATGATAGTCTTTTTAACACGAGTGCTAGTTTGTGCCATGAGGCGCAGCCGAATGGCACAATAGAAAGCACGAGTGTTACAAAGACTAATTACGTGCAGTGGCATACAATACTTTTTCTACGACCATGAGAGAATTAACAAAATAGTGAATAATAGTCATTATAATGTACTCGCCCATTTGAAGTAATTAAAACCTTACCTTTGTCAAAACGTGTGATTTATCATTCCCTTCGATTATCTAATCTAACCTAAGTTGTAAAAATAAATTAAATTTAGGTTTCATATTGAATTCATGCCCACAAGCCGACACATATGTATAAGGTCGCGCTTTTACATCCTGCATATAAGCTTAAGCATTCAAACCCAAAACTCAAATAAACATATGCCCTGCAGTTGTATTGGCAGGTGAACCAAATTTGTACAGTATAGGTGATCAACCTCATACTCACCTATTAACCAAGTAACTTTTTGAGTTTGTTTATTGTTTGCGGTGAAATTTTTTGTATTGTTTTCCTTTCAAGCCTTTTATTTTCCATTGAAAAAAGGAAAGCTTTATTTGGAGCAATCCGATAAATAAATTCGATAAATTTTAGCACTATTAACAATTTATATTTGACTCTACACATAAAATATACTTATTTATTTTCATCTGAACAGGGCTGAAAGTCTCATCACCACGGTAATTCCTACCTACCGAATATCACTAATATTGTATGAAGCCTAATCAGCTGATCGCTTGCGGCCATCTTGGATTGACAGGTCTTCATACCCCCATACAAGGTTGACATTTGAAATTAAAAAATGGTTCCAATTCTGACAATGCGCATGCGCACATGTTCATTTTAACACGGTTACCGGTTGCATAATGTAACATTATGCAACGGGTGTAGAAATGTATGGCATTGTGATTGCGTTAGCCGTTTTGTAATTAGTAAATGACCAAATGGGAGTAGAAAAATGATTTTACAACATTTACTTTTCACAATGTACTTTTCACGCTCTGCTTACAGTGATAATAATAATTTGACAATATTTTCAGTGCCGTTTTGTGAGTTCACCGCAAGGGCACTGCATATCCATATCCGCTCCTGAACAGACATCAATCCTGATTTAAAAGCATTTACACTCTACACAGCTCTCAGCTCGTGTGGTAAGGCATTTCACAGCAGAGGGCCGGCAATGTAAAAAGCACGATCTAAATAATTGGGCATGTTGCTTCTGCAGGGAACCCTGAGTCTATTCACAGTAGTGCTGCATGCAGATCTCAAAGTTCCTCGCCTACCCTCTTCTGTGTTTTCCTCACATGGCTCTGAGACATACAGTGGTGTAATATTCTGTGAGTACTTGAATACAGTTAAGCAAGTTTTGAACTCACCCTCTCCGTTATTTTCAGCCAATGAAGCTGATCCCTGAGTCAGGGTGTGATGTGCTCAGTATTTTTTTAAATTGGAGACCAATCGTGCCGCATCATTAGCACAGATTGAAGTCTGCCCAACTGTACAACTGGCAAGCCACTGTATCAAGCCGGGAGAGCACAAATGCAGCAACAATAACCTTGGTTTCCTCGACTGGCAGGCATCTCCTGATGCTCCTGATCAATCTGATCTGGAACGTTCCAGCACTCACTGATTTTAATATTTGGATTTCTAGTGAAAGTGCAGAATCTATATAGACCCCAAGAAATTTTAAGACAGAGGATGGTTTGATACTCACACCCTCAATGGGAATAGAGTTAGTCCCACAAAAGTGCTGTCTGCGCGCATAAAGGATCGACATTATCTCTGTTTTAGATGGATTTAATTTAAGCCTACAATGTGTCATCCATCACGCAATCTCCCTTATACATCCTACCATACTATTTTCTAGCAGATGTTTCCGATCAGAATCAGCAAACCAGTACAATATGCGTTACAATTTTTTGTTTTTGCGTTACAATGATTTTAGCGACTATCTTTTTCAAACAACCGCCGCCTCTATTTATACGGCTCATACCGTTGGTTCTCGCGTATTCGAGATCAAGCCAAAAGGATTGTTCGACACTATTCCAGAGACGTTACGCACACCAGCAAGCTACGTGCCTAGATACACGTATACACGAACTCATAGTAGATTATGCTAGAGACAGACACACACACCAGCAAACTACGAGTTTAGGCTCATGTCCCCTCGAACTCATACGTTCGTAACAGTATGTTTCATTCCGTCAGAGGTAAATAGTAGATGGCAAATGTTGTTTTAAATGTGCAGGTTGACCGCATTCATAGGAAAGGGTAGCACCAACAATAAGGTCCGCCCCGGGTATCAGACCACCATGCTACAACTCCTCTTTTGAGAACATAATATATTAGATACATATTGAGAATATTTACCAATACTTGCAAATACACAAGTAAGTTGCAAACAATTTATAATTGCGAAACTTTTAATGTGTGTCCTCGAGAGAATCGCAATTTTTGACGCAACTAAGCTACACGTTTAGTGTAACTTTTTGCCTGCGTTATACCCGAGGGGTCACATGTGGCGATTCGGGACCTATTTATTTTTATGGGTAAGGGGGCCGGCCTCACACCAACCACGTCAGTTGAAGTGGAGGTTTCCAGCTCCCTTGAGGGCTGGTTCTCATTTCTTGTGAAAGCTGAGTAACCTTGCCGGTATTTGTCTTTGAAATAAACACCAAAACGGGAAATCATTTCTAAAACCCTCGATGGGGATCGAACCTTTGCTCTAGGCATAGGATGCAAGCATTCTACCAACTGAGAAATCGACCGGACTTTTACGAGCTTGGCTGCGCTACAAAGCGCCAACTCTCAAGCAAGACCTGCTGTAAGGCTGGATGGACATTTTGATAACCGGTCTTTGGTGAAGGTTTATGAATTTAAGCGCTAACCACTGGACTACGGACCGATCAATCTTAACCTATTTGTTTTAAAAAATAAAACTACTCAAAGTGGCGGTTTCCTTGCCACAGAAGAAAAGGAAAAACAATAATGAGAAGAAATTTCAATGACCTTCAGAAGGCCAAGCATGCCTTGTTGATAGTTATCTGATTTGTCTTCTATGAAGTTATTTTTAGAAAAATGAAAACTCAGACGTGATCAAGTATTTATAAGTTCGTATTTAGTTTTCAGCAGGATTTCTTGGACATATTTTTAACAATATCATCAATCTACTCAAAAACTGGCTTATGAAGACAGGTCACGCAAAACGCTTCGTTATTTATATGGGCGATGGTGTTCCAGAAAGTCCAATTTTGCGTGTAACAGATCTTTCGAAAAATGTTGGGTATCTTCCTCCTCAATATACACAAATTATTTTTTGTGACAATATTATGTATTAATTTAATCATTTAACAACAAATTACATCACCTTTCTATACAACATGTACTTAATGGTTAAAACTACAAAATGATTCATTAAAAGATATCGTTGAGAAGAAAACTTTATAGTAGAAAAAAATTATGTCTACTACCCTTCTATAATCTATAATCTAAGTTGCAAGGATATTTTCATTTAGAGCTCTCAAATGCATGCCCACCTACAAACACGTGTAGTTCGCGCTTACAAATGCTGAATGTGTACTTACAAATAAAATCCAAAACTCAAATGAACATAAGCCCCACAACTTTTGCCGACCTTCCCTGACACAGGGGTGACATTTGCAAAGTGAACCATTTTTTACAGTATGGGTGGTCAGCCTCATACCAACCTATAAGTCAAGGAATAAAAAGAATAACCCTTCAATTTGAAAAAAAAACAATTATTTGCCATGGTGACGTCACATAGCCGAACGGTATTAAAAAAAAAAATCGATTCCATCGTCCACGCAACGTTTGAGTTTTAACACAATGTTTTATACTCGATGTGACCGGGTAAATCACTAGACACCGGTCAATTTAATGTTTCTAGTGTCCTAAATATCCTCGTAACGTTGTTACTGATAATAATGTGTTTGATGGAGGCTGTTAATAATGATTACATAACCCGATAATATTACAACGAGCTACTAAATCAATTGCTCGTTTCAGCATATTGATTTCAGCAATCTCTGAAATAGCGAATGAATGGGATATCCAGAGTCATAATAAAAGGAGGACTTGTATGAAAAAGGTTATGACTCTGGATGAAATGAAAGAAGTATGCAAGGACAGGAAGAAGTGGCGGCTAATCTGCAATGTTGATTTCTAATGTTGGTGTATTCATTTGCTACATTTTTTGCATAGGAAATTTTTGACTTTTTTTGTATAGATTTCTTTGTAAGGTTTTGTTCTTTTTTATATTTAAATGTAATTTATTATTCATATTCCTTGACTTATAGGTTGGTATGAGGCTGACCACCCATACTGTAAAAAATGGTTCACTTTGCCAATGTCACCCCTGTTTCAGGGAAGGTCGGCAAAAGTTGTGGGGCTTATGTTCATTTGAGGTTTGGATTTTATTTGTAAGTACACATTCAGCATTTGTAAGCGCGAACTACACTTGTTGGTTTGTGGGCATACATCTGAGAGCTTTAAATGAATATATCCTTGCAACTTAGATTATAGATTATATAGATCAACAAGTTTCATATTATGCTTGCTGCATTTGCAAGATGCATTGGAAGTTACTTGAGTTGAATTGGGTGAAGTGGTAGTTTCGATTTATAATCTTAATCTCTCAGAACAATTAAATGGTTGATTAAAATAATTATTAAGGCATTGAGTATCAAAATATAATATTTTAAACTAAGTATGCCGTATAATCCTAAATTACTTTTTTTTTTATTTGTTTGCATCTAGCCGCACATTCCACTAGAAGGGGCCGTTATCTCTACAGATGTGTCTCGTGAAATAGGAACTTGGTGTTTTTGCCAGACCACTGGCACAAATTGTGCAGCCACGATGTCCTTTCGTCCGATTGTCTTTCTATGATAAGATGGAGAATAAGGTGGATCGCTGTATGTATGGAAAAAAATAAATATCATTTTTTCGTAATTGCGTTATGCAGAAAAGTTGCTCTATGGGGTGAGTATCTGATATAAAAAAAACCTTATCAAAATATTAATTAATTATACTGCCCCAAGTCATCAGAAAAATTACAAAAATACATAAAACTACTCATTTTTACCCCTGTGCTTAAGAATTAATTATTGGATAAAATCAAACGAAATATAATTTTGTTTCTTTAAAATGAATGAAATAGTTATTATTACGTGTTTGGTATCTTGTAATTTGAGAGGGGTGGGTGGAGGCACCCCCTAACTTTGTTACTCCGCGCAGACGCGCGTCACCCATTCGGTGCTCTCAGAGATGTGACTATAGTTGTACGCTACTCATATTTTTTGCGCATACAAATTTGCGAGAGATCTTTTAAGTGTATTTTTGATATATAAGCGTGTTAATGCAACAGATTGGCTTCATTTAACTATGCAAAACATCTTATAGTACCGATAACTGAAAAATATTCTGATTGATCAAAAAACCAAAAGATAAATGATCATAAGGAGTGTTGATTTGAAAACTGCTGCGAGAAATTAAATAAAAACTAAACCGGAAACAGAAATATGAAACATACGAAAAAAAAGCTACAATTTTATTGCCAAATCTGTCTGACCTATCAACTGATGTCTCTCAACAACCAGTCTCAACAGTAATAGAAAAACTAGCACTTCAGAGACCGCTACTTCAAACTTCGTATTCATATTCATTAAAAACTATTGATTTTGGCATACTGGAAAACCCTGTGAATAAATTTGTCATTTCCAATAAAACTGAAGCTGCTCTTGTTTTGGCAACAATTCATCCAAAGTTTTTGATCAAAATAAAATTAGAAGAGCCCGTGAAAAGCAGAGAACTAAGTTCAGCGGTGTCACAACTGATTCTGATTACTAAGATTTGGGTTTATACTTTGATGGGCGTAAAAATAAAACCTTTAATATGGTGGATCATAAGAGAAATATAATTGTACAGGAGCATATTAGTCTAATTAAGGATGCAAGGTCACAGTACATAAAATATCTAGTAAAACCGCTGCAGTGGTGTATTTGTCAACTCCATGCCAACGAACTGCCGCGCCAATTATTTGAATATATTGATGGTTGTACAAGTGGACAAAAAAGTTACTCTGGACCCATAGAAAAGGTATTAAAAAGTTGTGAAGAGCTTCCAATAGTCTCGTTTCTAACTATCCAATGTGATGTACCTTTTAGACGGAGAATAACTATAAAGTCTGGATATTGTTCTCAAAGCTTATTAAAAAGAAACCCTGGAAAACTAGTGCATTCAAGATGGCTCACAGAATACTACGGCTTTATGTTTTTTTTTTAGCCTTCTGACAAGCTGTTAATATTATCAATTATAAAATAAAAGCGGATGCTCTTATGTGGTCTTACATCAAAACTAACCACATTGTATTAATGGTGCTAGGCACTTACACAAGACAATCTAGCTGTCGCGATATTTGACAGATAATTTAAAGCAGATACTACATCCATAATACAGAAAAATGGATATTTCAATTACCCAACAAACATCTTACTCGCTTAGCCTTTCTATGAGTTCTAGCCTTGTGAAGAATATTGAAACGCGACAGGAAACAATTTTGACAATTCGAACTACGATCGGCCAAAACTTGATTTTGATGGAAACAATTATAAAAAACTTTATAAACTGGCACGAAAATAATGTGACCAAGGCGCCTGTTACAAAATGGATGAACAGTTAATTAACATCACGTTGTTAAGAAAATCCACCGCTTGTTGACGAACTAATATCAAGCCATTTCCATTTTTCTTGCTACACGTTAGCCACTGAAAGATTAGTAAAAATTGTAACAAAAACTTCAGTTGCTGTTTGCGGTCTTATCAGAAGAGATAGATTTATTAAAACAAACCTGGAATCACGACAAATAATGCATTTTTTCAATTTAAAGAAAGATTACCAATTCTCTTAAAATCACTTTTATCTAGACTTCTGTTGATAGACATTTTTTAATTTTTTTTGCCATAAAAGGGTATTTTTTCTATCATTTATAGAAAATCATGCTGTGTACTTAAATTTGAACTTCAATATACTACTATTATATTTTTCTTAATAAATAAAAATTTTTTTTTAGTATATAGCAGTTTTTATGATTTTTATTAAGTTTTCGAGTCTTTGGGGCAGTATAAGATCAAATATTTCGACCTAATGGTAGTACAATTTATTGCTTGTATTGATATAGAGCAGCTTTTGGCAAAAACGCAAAATCGAAATTCCCAAAAAAACGATTTCGATCCACCTTAATGGAGAAGGCAAATAAACATAAAAGTACATGAGCTTTCTCTGTTTGACGGTTGGCAGATTTATTTTGTGACATTCATGCGTCGCAATGATGCAAAGCGGTTGTACCCGGAAAGCAAACTCGAGTGTTGACCGCCAGCCGTGCAAGAATTTAAAGAATGCGTTTGGTGTTACCTGTAGAAGTCCGTAGCGCATCTCCATGTCTATGAAGTAGTACTCCCTGGCGTGCTGCGGTCTTGGTTGGGGGGGGCCCGCAGGAGCCGATGCGCCGGTGGCCGGGGGTCCCACGCAAGGCCCGCCGCCTGCCTCCTGTGGAACAAAACACCGCAACGGTGAGACACATTCCTGAGGAAGAAAATCTAACATGTTCTAGAAGCTTCCGAATGGTTCTACATACAATAATCAAAAACCCGACGAAATTTAACACTAAACTTAGGTGCTAATATAAAATAATGCAATTAAAAAAAATAATTGTGCTATGAACTCGTCCCCCCAGTGCTTCTTTTACGTATCAACCACTTGATTCAAAGATGAACTTTTGTAAGAATCACATTCTACACAACCTGAGCTTAGAAAAAAACGTAAAACACGATGACGTGAGAGTTATTTTAAATATTTTTAAAATCAATTTCCAGCATTCATAAGGCATAAGGCATTGGTCCAATACACATACAAGCATTGCTTATGTGAAATTACTTCTGATGGGCATAAAAAAAACAAGCTCGAAGGGGATGAACAGTAGTCAATTTTCTTGCTTCAATAAAACCAAAGAAGTGTAAAGCTAGATTCACCTGCCAGCTTGCATTGTTTTATGTCAATTTAATTGAAACACGGTCATGCGGTGTGTAAAATACGTAATAAGCCATACAAATAAAGTGATATAAAATACTACGATGATATTTTCAGTAAGCACTCTGCAGAAGCAGCTCTGCAGAGGCTCTGACCACATTTAGCGGAATGTCCACAGAGTTATAGTTATAGTTACTGCTTTGTGTGAATCACACTTCAAGAGCCTACTGCAAGTTTTGTTGTTGCTGTAGAAAGCACAAATTCTCGAGACGGCCAAGTTGCCATAAGGCTGGATGGACTTTTGGTACCCGATCGGTAAAGGCAGATAGATGTTTTAAATCAACAATAGGTGTTTTTTTTTAATTAAACGATATTTTTGTCGTCCTTTGACAGGAATTAAGCTCATCTCACCACCTTCCAAGAACGAGTCTTAATTCAAACTACTAGAAATCTGATTGGTCAAAATATGTATCAAAATAAGTGAATTGTTGGATATGAACTTGACTTGTAATTCATATAACAGTTGTAACAACTAATATCATAGCCTTTCGTTTCAAAATTTAAGTGTGTGTTTGTCATTCAATCAACACGAACTTTCGAACGATCCATCTCGAAGGTAGTTAACACTTTTTTTCTCAAATTTCATCAAATTTATTAAATGTTTCATTTTAAAAATTTTTAAATGTTTCCTTTTAATTTTTTTTAAATGTTTCATTTTTAAATCCAGCATGAAACTTCACAAGATCAATCTTGAAAGTAATCTTCCTTTTTTAATTTGATCCTAATATTTACAGCGGTCTAGCTAAATATTTCGTTTTTGAAAGTTAAGATACATAAATACATTTGTTCTTCACACCTGTGTAATGTTTGTCCGCAGACCGAAAGTACCTATATGTACATACTACCCACCTGCATCATATCGACGCGACGGTTAAAAGGAATAAGCGACGTTTTGGTCAAAAATGAGTAATGAATGCTATCCCACTTAAAATTCTCTGTTCTTTCTAATGCGCTAACTCCCATAGCTCTACGATGATTTTTGTTGTTGTAGAGTTCCCCCCCCTGATGAAAGAGAAAAGAAATCCGGGTTGGATCAAAAATTATGGTACAGGTGAGCCAAAGGCCGTGCTCCTGCATCCAAGACATTCATGTTCTTTATAGTTCTCCAAATGGTGAGAACTTTCCACTCAGAGAGTTTGTTGAAGATCCTTAGTCCTTGGTCCATGATGAAGGTAAAGGTAGATCAGGGATCTAGAAACGCTGGTAGATGCTGGTACTCCTTGTTGATGGTGAACATCCGTCGTTGGCTCCTAGAAGGTTGTGTTTTGTTTTTGGCAATTGTGTAATCGTCTACTTTATGGTTAAGACACCCTCGTCGTGTGGTAGATAATGAAACGACCCAAGCAAACAACTGCGTTTTCAAAATATGGTTTTTGAGTAACCGACAAGATTTTGGTCTTTTTTTGTTCTAAAGGCGCTTGTGACATAAAAAATCGTAAAACATCGTAAAACCTCATTAGTAGGAATGCCAAAAAATGCTTTTATTTTTTTTTATTTTAGAACTGTTTTGATTTTAACGATAAGATAAAAAATAAATAAATAAAGTTATACCATTTTTCTGCAATCTCAAACTTTAAACTGCTCTCCTGAACAATTTAGTTTTTGTCGTTTATGCCCTACTTCCTTTTAACCGTCGATATATATAATATTTAGATTGCGAGCTCTGGCAATCCGCTTTGTCCCATTCGTTGACATGAAATTGCTGCGAGAGTAATTTGTGGCGATTGTCAGCGCGTTAATATGGAGTGCCGGGCGTTTACACTGTGTCGGTGTAGCGCAATTCAATTATCCCTCAATATCGCCCCGCTCTGTGCCGAAGCGCGCGAGAACTGTAAAACCGTCGCGTCGTTCATTAGTAGATTGGGAACTGCAATCGCTTTTGTTGTAACCCATATACTAAAAACAATGAGAACCGCACAATTTTCCCAAAAGGTTTTGTCCCACGAGTCGTAAAAAATACGAGACCGCATCTACATATAATGTTAAAGCTCCCGAGGGGGCTGGTACTAATTTCTTATAAAGGCCGAGTAAACCTTGTCGGTATTTTATTTTCTGATAAACACCGAAATGGGAAATAATTTCTGACACCCTCGGTGGGATTCGAACCCGGGCTCACGACATGGAATGGAAGCACTCTACCAACCGAGCTATGGACCGAACTCAATGAAATTTATAATTACTTTTTTCTCAGAAATAATTAAATGAAATACATACTATTACTAAATACTATTTGTCAACGACGTTACCATGTTGAAAGCACCGGTTCCCATAGATCACCGAAGTTAAGCAACATTGGGCGCGGACAGTACTTGGATGGGTGACCGCTCAGGTACACCGCGTGTCGTTGGCATCTTGGACCGGTCCGCAGTCCGTAGTGGCAACACTTCGGACTCGTAAATGGAAGGTTGTGGATTCGGATCCCGGCGGAGCACAAAAATGTACCATTTATATTTCGAATGTGCTCTTCGCTGAGTTGAAAAATTCATAAGTCTTTACCAAAGACCGGTCACTGAAAGGTCCATCCAACCTTACAACAACTGGGTCTTGTTTGAGAATTGGCGCTTTCTACAGCGTCGACCAAGCTCGCAGAGGGCTCTTGAGGTGTGATACACACAAAAACAGCGCTCACCAAATAAATCATCCTAATATTATTTTATTATAAATTGATGAGACATTTAGTCCGGACATAGCTCAGAGGTAGTCTTGTGTTATCGTGGCTATCTTGCATTCCATGCCGAGAGCAAGGGTTCGATTCACAACAAGGGTGTCAGAAATGAATTTATGTTTCAGTTTTAATTTTTAAATTCAAAACAACAAAGGTACTGATAAGGCTTACACAGCCTTCACAAACAATGAGAACCAGCCCTTTCGGAAACAGGGCAACTTCCACTTGAACTGAAGTACTTGGCGTACGGTCGGCCCCCTTTAATAAAGAGAGTATTTTAATTCTGGATTTTGTAATAGATAGTAAGTAAGTATTCATGCATTAAGTTTGATTTGTGACTATTTTTATTCAAACTGGATATTTGAATCCAAATTGAACAGGTGTTAGAAATTATTTCTCATTTTGCGTATGTGTGTACCTAGATGTTTTTTGGCTGTATGTATTTTTACTTTAAAATTTGAAAATATGTGATTATGAAAACAATTATTTGTATGTAAAACGTATTTATATTTCGTGCATTTCCTCAATCACACTTGTGTAAGTTTGCGCTTACACGTGCTGCATGATATGGTATTGCTAAATAAAACAGATCTTTAACGAACATGAGCGCTAAAACTCTGAATACGATGAACCATAAAAAATTACACAAATTCATAAAATACAATTTATAATTTTACATAAAATATTATTTAGACGAAAAATCCCTTCTACATCTTTGAAGTAATTAAATCCACTTCCGATCCTCTGGATTTGACGGCTTTGTAAAGTGAAAAAAAAAACTTTGGCATTCAACTATAAAGAATTATTTCACAGTAAAGCTCCAAAACGAAAATATGAAAAAAAAATCGCCAAAAACAACACAAAAAATGGTTCTTCACTAACTAGTATATATTGTTATGTAAATATAAATATTGAAATAAGTATGGGTAGTTATAGTGTTATGTAAATATAAATATTGAAATAAGTATGGATAGTTATAGTTATAAGAATTCTCTAGGCTAAGTAGGTATTTGTTATAATTATAGGAATACTGTATTACATTTGTAGGTAGGATTTTGGTTGTGTCTAGGTAGTACGTGAATCATCGAGAAGTAATAATTGCTCGAACCGTCTAGCGACTTTAGGTCTAGATCATACTACTCTAAAGAGTATAAAGGGTGGGAATGGCCTGCAGAGCGCCAGTATCATAGAGACTTACAAACACATCGAAGTCATCTGATCAGTGAACCAAAACCAAGTGGAATAATCGAGAAAGTAGTGTGAAAATAAATTTTGTAACTGTGTAAAATAAATAACTATTGAAGAAGACCTGTGTATTTTTAATTTGAAGACAATTGAACCCTAATTTCGTAACAATTGGCGTCAGGTGCGGAATTGTCAAGAAAAATTAAGATCTTCTGTCTAAAAATAAATAAAATAAATTAAATAGTGTTAAAATGAACTTTATTCAAATTGAACTTTGTGTGAACTGACTTTTGTGAAAACAAGTGTTTATAAATTTTTGTTAAAAGAAAAGACGCAAAAGCAAGTTGCTTATAAATTCTGGAACATCATATGGAACATAATTCTGGACATAATTCTGGACATAACATAATGACTATTTTACCGCATTGAGAAAGTCATCAAATTGGACCATAGTTTTTTTATTATTGTGTGTGATTAAAAAAAAAATAAAATAAATAAATAAAAATCTTGAAAAATATTACAAAAGAACGTTCCAGATTCATCGAGAAAAAGTTTTTGAATAACTATCCTTTGTTTACAAGTGTGTGAATGTACATTAACTACCTACCTGTGTGTTTGAAAGACTTGAGACGAAATAAATAATTATGTACTATCAGACATTATTATGTTAAAAAAAAAAAAAATATTGGTGAATTAAAAATAAATATTAAAAGACAGTACCTACCAATCAGTGTATTCAGATAAATTATTATTTTGCTAAAGTACGTATTCAAAACAGCTATATATATAAAACTCAAAACTTGTATTAAATAAATTTAAAAATATTTTTGTTTTGAAGTAAATTTTGAAAAAAAATGGCAACCAAAGTGAACATCAAGGACCTCAAAGTCACTGAGCTTAAAAATGAGCTTCTGGAGAGGGACCTGGAGACCTCAGGAGGGAAGGCGGCCTTACAGGCACGCCTCATGGAGGCCTTAGAACAGTCAGGCGAAGACCCAGCATACTTTGTCATGGCATCTGGGGGAGACCGCGCCTTGGACGAGCTAAATATCAGCATCACAAAGTCTATGAAGGAGGAGCTAGCCGACAATTCAAAGACCCTGAGGGAAGACCTGAAGGCGGAGATGGCTGACAACGCCAAGACCCTGAAGGCGGAGATGGCTGACAACGCCAAGACCCTGGAGGAGAAGATGACTGGGCTGGAGGAGAAGATGACCAGCAACCTAGCCGGGCTGGAGAAGAAAGTGGCAGAAAGCTCGCGAGCAATGTCGGAGATTGAGGCCCGTGTGGCAAGCCTGGAGGATCGTCTGCGTGCCGAGCTGGCTGACAAGTGCCAGATGGAGTCCACCAGAATATCCCCCAAAGACGGCCTTCACGACGAGACCGACCAGGGATGCTCAACTCCAACCAGGGTCACTAGAGGGGATGACGACCCTTCGCTGTCGAAGCACAACCTTCCGACCTTCGACGGGAAGACGTCGTGGGAGGAGTATTTGACCCTCTTTGAGACGGCTGCCATGATGGGAGCCTGGAGCCAGCAGAAGAAGGCTTCGGTTCTCAGCCTGTCGCTCCGAGGAGACGCTCTCAGGGTTCTGCAGGCCATACCCCTGGACAACCGTGGTGACTTTGGGCAGCTGAAGCAGCGCTTGGATATGCGCTATGGCCACAAGTGCCTGGAGCAGCTGTACAAGTCGCAGCTGAACACAAGGGTGCAGAAGCCCAACGAGAGCCTCCAGGAGTTTGAAATGGACATCGCCCGCCTGGTACGAGACGCTTACCCGACAGCCTCCGACGACATCTGTGAGAGCTTGGCAGTGGACAAGTTCCTAAATGGATTGCGGGAATGGGAGACGCAACAAGCCGTAAAACTGGCCCATCCCAAGGCTTTGAACGAGGCGCTCAGCCAAGCTCTCGAGTTTGAGGCTGTCAAACAGTCCATCAGGGGCCACGCCAGGGTTCGTGCAGTCGAGGCAGAGGAGGTCAAGCTACCTACAACCGAGGAGCTAATTGAAAAAGTGCTGGAACGTCTGAGACCTCGAAGACGAGACCCACGCTGCTGGAACTGCGGACAGCTGGGCCACCTTAGCACCAAGTGTCCCAAGCCTCAGAAACCCAGAAAACAATCTGCTGCTACTGTCGCAACTGTGAGAGGAAAAGCCAGCAGCATTTTTATCAATGGCATAATAGATGGAGTAACCCGTGAACTACTGGTGGACACGGGAGCAACCAGGACAATTCTGAGACGCGACATAGTGGCACGAGGTAAGCAGATTGCACCAACAAAGTGGTCTCTGCACACCGCCACGGGAGAGTCAGCACAGGTGTATGGGGAGACGATTGCCACCTTCCAAATTGGCAGCACCACTTTTGATCATCGGACGTTGGTGGCCAACATTGAAGAAGACGTTATATTGGGAATGGACATACTGGACAGATTTGGGTGCAGCTTAAATTTAAAAAAAGGTGCCATTAAAATTGAAAATGAAGAAGTCATCCTGCAAAGACGGAAAGAACTGGCTGCACGTGTGATCCTAGCCAAGAATACCGAAGTGAAGGGGCGATCCGAGATGATAGTGAGTGCCCGCCTGGATTCCAGTAGTACAAATGACCAAATCTGTATGATAGAACCGGAGAACATGGACAATGTTAACAAAGGAGTCATGGTGGCAAGAACAGTGATTCGCGCGCAGGAGACCATTCCTGTCAAGATCATGAATGTGAACAGCTACCCAGTTAAAATGAATGAAGGTTTTGTTTTGGGCAGATGTGAGAGGATAACTTCCATTGTGCAACAGATGACAAACATGACATGCGAGGGAAGAAAATTATCGACACAATTGGAAGCCCTGGTCCACGACGCTTCCCAAGGTCTAACCGAGGAAAACAGACTTAGAGTGAGGAGTTTGATCTGCCGCTACCAGAACATTTTCGAGGACTCTAATGGCCGTCTGGGAAGAACCAAGGTAGTGCGACATAGCATAGACACCGGAGAAGCAAGACCAATCAAACAGGCTCCAAGAAGACTACCCTTTGCAAAGCGGGAAGAAGCCGACAAGATCATCAAAGACATGAGCAAGGATGGCATCATAGAACCATCAAGTAGCCCTTGGACATCCCCGGTTGTACTGGTGAAAAAGAAGGATGGTACCACGAGATTTTGTGTGGACTATAGACTGCTCAACGATGTTACGAAAAAGGATAGTTACCCTCTGCCAAGGATTGACGACACCTTGGATACATTGGCAGGATGCACCATTTTTTCCACATTGGACCTGAAAAGTGGCTACTGGCAAGTTGAATTGGAAGCCAAAGATAAGGAGAAAACTGCATTCTCGACTGGATCTGGACTTTGGCAGTTCACCGTGATGCCATTTGGCTTATGCAATGCCCCCGCCACGTTTGAAAGGCTGATGGAGAATGTGCTGCGAGGACTGTCATGGGAAACCTGCCTTGTATATTTGGATGACATAATCATCTTAGGAAAGGACTTCAACCATCAGTTGAGAAATCTGGAGCAAGTTTTCGGGCGACTACAAGACGCTGGACTGAAGCTCAACCCGAAAAAGTGTAACCTGTTCAAGAAACAAGTAAATTACTTGGGACACATAGTTTCTCAACGTGGAGTTGAGGTTGACCCTGCTAAAATCAAGGCAGTAAGAGACTGGCCCGTGCTGAAGGACAAACATGAAACTAGGAGTTTCCTGGGGCTGTGCACTTATTACAGGAGGTTTGTGCCAAGATTTGCGGACATTGCAAAACCGCTCACCAAGCTTACGGAAGAAAACACTCGCTTCCACTGGAGTGATTCCTGCGCACAAGCATTTGAAGAGCTTAAGGGAAGATTAACGAGTGCCCCAATCTTGAGCTACCCACGAAAAGATGGAAAATTCATCCTGGATACCGACGCTAGTAATGTGGGGATAGGAGGTGTCCTTTCCCAAATACAGGATGGGCATGAGACTGTTCTGGGTTACTTCAGTAAAGTGCTTTCCAAGCCAGAACGAAATTATTGCGTGACCAGACGAGAGCTTCTTGCCGTGATAAAATCAGTGGAACACTTCCGCAAATACTTGTACGGGAGAAAATTCACACTACGGACTGATCATGCTGCACTGGTTTGGCTTCTGAAATTCAAAAACCCAGAAGGGCAAGTGGCTAGATGGATTGAAAGGCTCCAGGAGTATGATTATGACTCCGAACATAGACCTGGCACGCTTCATCGAAATGCGGATGCATTATCCAGACGACCATGCGCCAGTGACTGCAAACATTGCAGCAGGATGGAGGACAAGGTAGCAATTGTCCAAAGGACGACCACCGAAGATGAGGACTGGCAAGATGAAAAATTGGCGCAAGACCAACTGAATGATCCGGACTTGAAGTATGTGATGGAATGGGCGCGAGAAAGAGAAAGGCCAACCTGGGAGAAACTCGCCCCCTTATCACCAACTGTCAAGGCTTATTGGGCTCAATGGGGATCCATAGTGATAGAAGGAGGGCTTCTGAAACGAAAGATCGAGAAGGAAGATGGCACACTTAGAAGAAAGCAAACCCTCGTTCCGAGGAGCCGAGTACCGGAAATCCTTGGACTGCTGCATGGAGGAACTTCTGGAGGACATCTAGGCGTTAAGAAGACGCTGGAGAAAGTGAAAGAGCGATTTTACTGGATCAACTGCAGCGAAGACGTCAAAGATTGGTGTCGAAAATGTGTAACCTGTGCAACGGCCAATGGACCGCAAAGGAAAAGGCGAGCACCAATGCGTCAGTACAATGTTGGCAGCCCCTTTGAAAGAATTGCCATCGACATAGCTGGCCCATTTCCTACAACTGAGAAGGGTAACAAGTACATCATGGTGGTGATGGATTACTTCAGCAAGTGGGTGGAAGCTTACTCAATCCCTAACCAAGAGGCCGTAACCGTGACTGAAGTGCTAGTTACCGAATTTATCAGCAGGTTTGGCGTACCCCTGGAATTACATTCTGATCAGGGAAGGAACTTTGAAGCTGCTATCTTCCAGCAAATGTGTGAGCGGCTAGGGATCTACAAGACCAGGACCACTGCGCTACATCCACAGTCTGATGGAATGGTGGAAAGGATGAACCGTACCGTGGGGAGGTACTTAGCCAAAGTAGTGTCCAGCCATCAGCGGGACTGGGACCGACATCTGCCTTTGTTCTTATTGGCTTACCGGTCGGCTGTTCAGGAAACGACGAAGAAGACTCCCAGCAGCATACTGTTTGGGCGAGAAATGCGACTTCCTTGTGATCTCAAATTTGGCTGCAAACCAGGTGAAGACCTAGCCGGAGAAGACTATGTGACAGACCTTCGCAGGAGGCTGGATGACATCCATGATCAGGTCCGCATGAACATCGGGGAAGCCAGCGATCAAATGAAGGAGCGCTATGACACCAGAGCTGACAGCATGGGGTACAAAGCTGGTGACTGGGTGTGGCTTTTTGACCCCAAGAGGCGCCAAGGATACTGTCCGAAACTTCAGCGTTCCTGGGACGGGCCGTACGAGATCTTGGAGCGCATCAACGATGTGGTCTACCGCATAAAAAAGAGACCAAACGGAAAACCAAGGGTCGTGCACTACAATCGCCTCTCACCATACCTAGGCGATAATGATGACCAACCAGCCCAAAAAGTACGACAGTGCGTCGCATCCGAAAGATCACCAGCCTTTGAGACGTTTTGGGAGAACGCGAAGGCAGGGCAGAAGTTTCGCCATGGAGTGACCACAGAAGTCCACAAGGACTTATTTGAGGTCACTAGGGACCACACACTGGCATGCAGTGTACCGGAAGATCTAGATATGTCTAGAGGAATTGCACGGGTCTTCCGATACAAATTCGGAGAACCGCAACCCTCGAGCAGCCCGCAAGGAAGAGCTCTGAGACTACCGAAGGGGCGTCAACAAGCATACTGCCTGGTTGTCCCGGATTCCAGCAACCTGGAAGAGGACTACAAGGCATTGTGGGACGGCCTTGTTGAGCTGCGTGACTACATGTTGGAGGATCAGCAGGCGCGTCTGGCAATACCGAAGATGGGTGGCGGCCGCGCTAATCGAGACTGGCGGATAATCCGGAGTATGATTGAAGCAGTATTCTCGGGAGTCGGCATCAGCGTCATGGTGTGCTGCGAGCAAGCGCAGCCGAGAGCCAGTGGGGAGAAATCCGTGGACTGCCACTTCTTCCTGACCACAGGGTGTCGACGTGGATCAGCATGCCCCTACCTACACAGAGTCAAGACTGTTCCGGGACGAAACAGTCTAGGTGGGGGGTAGTGTTATGTAAATATAAATATTGAAATAAGTATGGGTAGTTATAGTGTTATGTAAATATAAATATTGAAATAAGTATGGATAGTTATAGTTATAAGAATTCTCTAGGCTAAGTAGGTATTTGTTATAATTATAGGAATACTGTATTACATTTGTAGGTAGGATTTTGGTTGTGTCTAGGTAGTACGTGAATCATCGAGAAGTAATAATTGCTCGAACCGTCTAGCGACTTTAGGTCTAGATCATACTACTCTAAAGAGTATAAAGGGTGGGAATGGCCTGCAGAGCGCCAGTATCATAGAGACTTACAAACACATCGAAGTCATCTGATCAGTGAACCAAAACCAAGTGGAATAATCGAGAAAGTAGTGTGAAAATAAATTTTGTAACTGTGTAAAATAAATAACTATTGAAGAAGACCTGTGTATTTTTAATTTGAAGACAATTGAACCCTAATTTCGTAACAATATGATTTTAGATTTTGTAGAAACGTTTTAGAAAAAAATAATTTTATTTTAAATTTATGATTTTATTGAAAAATATATTTACTGAATTTGTATTCAGTAAATATAGTCTCGAAAACTTTGAATTACAATTATTGAGAATTGGTCTCATAAAAAGCTATTTTTCTAGCAACGCTTTTAATAAAATTTAAGAATTTATAAAATAAGAAAACCACTATACATAATGTGGCTGTTTAATGTAGTTTCTATAAATATGCTTTAAGGCAATTAATACAACGAGCTAGCATCGCAAACGTGATGAAATATGAGAATATTTACAACAAAATTCCAATGACCGGTGTATCTCAAAAAAGAGATGATGAGTTAAAACAAAATATGATATTTTAAATGTATGAAATTTGTGTGATTAAAGATGTTAAATTATGATTACGGTCGTTAGACATTTTATGGAATGAAAAAATCGGATTTTACTGACCGTGCAAAAGAGAAAAACGATTTTCTCTACGTTTCGTCGGAGTCATATCCGACGTCCTCAGGAGGCGTGTGTCTTCTACAAAGAAGAACCACGAACTGTTGAATTATTTTGTTTGATCGAGGCCAAAGGTTGTAGGTACTTTTATTAACCTTCGGTGATGCATCCATAGATTTTTTTTTTTTTTTTTTTTTTTTTTTTTTTTTTTTTTTTTTTTTTTTTTTTGTGCACAACAGGTTTCCCTTATTACAGTGCACCCTCACACAGTCATTAACAAGCTGGGAGGAGCTCTTTAACTAGATCTTTGAATGATTCTAAGTTAATGTAAAAAATGTCTATGTCAGCGGAATTAATCAGAGTAACACTCCGAGTTAAGGCATGTTGTGCCATGACGTCGGTACGGGACAGCGGTACATGAAAAAGTTCATGCCGTCTTCCCCGGCCGTAGCCATCTGGCACATAAAGCTCAAAACTCTCTAACAGGGTGGGGCTGTCAATTAAGCCGTTAATGATCTTGTAACAAAGCACCATAAGAGAACCGTTGCGCCGAGATTCCAGGCTCCTGGAGCTGGTTTTCTCAAGTAATTCCTCATGGTGCATAAACTTGGGATAATTCCCATGTATTCTCATGAGGAGGTACCTCAAAAACTTTTTTTGAATTTGCTCCAAAAGATCTACATACTTCCGCTGATACGGGGCCCAAACCTCGACAGCGTACTCTAATTTAGAACGTACAATACAGTTGAAGACATCCACCATAGCTCTCGGTGACTCAAAATTATTGCTAATTCTGATCACAAAGCCCAATAACTGGTAGCATTTGGTCGTCAACTGCGTTATATGTTCTGTAAACTTCAGACCAGGATCAAAAACTACGCCCAGGTCCCTAAATGAAAAGACACGAGCCAGTATCGACCCACCAATACTGTACTCATGGATTATGGGACAAGCGGATCTTGTGAATGACATGACAGAACACTTGCTAATGTTGAAGTTCAATCCATTATTATTGGACCACATCAGCAGAGAGTTCAAATCCATCTGTAAATTAATACAGTCTTGAAAATCCTTGATTTCTGTATAAATTTTCATGTCATCAGCGTAAAGAAGACAAGAACTATTTTTGATCTTGTCCGCAATGTCGTTAATGAACACAATGAAGGCTAGAGGGCCTAAATTAGAGCCTTGAGGAACTCCTGAAGTTGGAAAAAAATTAGCCGAATGTTGGTCATTTATTTGCACAAATTGGCTTCTGTTTTTAAGAAATGAAGAGAAAAAGATTAAGAGAGGTTTTGTGAAACCAAAATCGTCCATCTTCTTCAAAAGAACATCATGATTCACACGATCAAACGCCTTGGAGAAATCTGTATATATTACATCAGTTTGCCTGCGAGAATCCAAGTTGAGGGCAATATTTCTACTGAGGGTGAGTAGATTTGATACTGTGGATCTCTTGGGCAGAAATCCGTGTTGGTGTATGTTGATTCGGGGCTTGATTTGCCACATAAGGTTTTTGTGTATCAAGCACTCAAACACTTTGGCGAAACTTGATAAAATAGAAATCGGCCTATAATTTCTAACATCACTTTTATCATTTGACTTATGTACTGGCATGACTCTTGTTATCTTCCAGGCTGATGGATATGTACATGTCTTCAGGGATAAGTTGAAGATGAAACATAAGGGTTGAGCAAGGGGCTTAGCCATAGAAGATACAATTCTCGGGGGAATGTTGTCAGGGCCAGTTGCTTTATTGGATTTTAATCCAAGCAGATAAGTCTCCACCTCAGTCAAAGAAAAAGGACTGAGTGATATGGAAGATTGCTCGTGCTTACCATGGGGGGACTCAGATAAATCTACGTGAGGGGTCTGGGTGCTGTAGACCGATTGGAAATACTTAGCAAAAGTTTCCGATATTATTCTGGGATCAGATATAATCTGATCTCCATCAGAAAGCTGAAAAGTTGTATTACCACCGGTCTTGCTGGATCTGATATAAGACCAGAATTCCTTGGAATCACATCCTATCCCAGTCTGAATCTTACTCATATACAATTTGTGTGCTTCCTTTATATTATGTTTAACTTGCGCTCTCTTTGTAGAGAAAGCCTTATAATTGCTTACACTTTTATTTTTTAAGTAATTTTTGTGCAAGCGTTCCTTACACTTGATATTAGCAATGATGCTACTATTAAACCATACTGGGTAAGTGGAGTTACATTTGGCAGCGTATTTTTTACATGGAGCACACAAATTACATATTTTCAATAAAACATTATAAAAGTATTTTACAGCGGTATCAATATGTTTACAATTATATAGGTCAGACCAATCATAAAAACTAAGTATATTCTTACATCTATCAGTGTTTAAGTACTTAAAATTAATTATTTTGTTCCACCTAAATATATAGTCAAAGTCGGTATCATTAATATTAAAATTATTATTATCCACATTGTGAATATTATTTATATGCCTATCGTCGCTAGGAGTGGATCTGGGATGTGCTTGCAGTCGTCCACAGGCCAGAGGCGTAGTATTCAGCCTCGCGGTGACTGCAAGCGTGGGGTGATGGCGATCTTCACTCACTAGGGGCTCCAGGCAGCGCACCACTTTACATAATATATTTTTATTACTAATTACTAAATCAAGCATGTTGTTGTAGCCATTTTTGATTGTATTACACTGTTCTAAATTATTAGCACTTAAGAAATAAGAGTAGTCAAGCAGGACAGAATCGCTCTCATTATTAAGATTAAAATCTCCCAAGATAAGTATACGTTTACTCTGTAGAGCTTGACCACTCCTATCAAGGCAATCATAAAAGTCACTTCGGGCCTGATGGGCCTCTCTGCAGTCGAAATACACCACACAACAGTAAAAGGAGACGTGGTTGCTGGTAATCTTGATCCATAAGTTTTCGCCGTCGCTCTCCAGTTGTGGTTGTCTCTGCGCCACGAGCGGGTACCGCACTGCTATGCACACCCCCCCTCCACGCGCTCCTCTGTCCCGCCTGAACACAGTGTACCTACCGTCAAACAGCTCAGGCGACAGTACAGAGGCGTTTAACCATGTTTCGGTCAGGGCTATAATATCATTATTTTGTGCGAGAACATTATGCAGAAAAATGCCTGTTTTTGTGTTGAGTCCACGCACATTTTGATACAAAATTTTTAAGTTCATTTTTTAGCTTTTTTTTCTATAAAGTACCTGTTAATTAGTACTCCTGTTGGCCAGACTTCAGGCTTGAACACTTTTTCAAATGCGTCTTGGTTAAGTGTCAATTTGAAAGAGGCATATTCTCCTCTGGATTGAAGGGTGTCGATTTGAATTTTGTCCCTTTGATCAACCAATGATCCGACAAAATTCAACAAGTCTTCCTTGGACAGATGTCACAATAGCTCCACTTGTACAGAAGGACGATAGGTATTATGTCTTCCTGACACACGATACAGACACATGCCTCCTGAGGACGTCGGATATGACTCCGACGAAACGTAGAGAAAATCGTTCTTCTTTTTTGCACGGTAAGTAAAATCCGTTTTTTTCATTCTATAAAATGTATGAAAATTATTCATAAACTTCCAAATTAAATTTTATGAATAAATTTAAATAGAATTTATCTCAAATTCATTCACTCACAAGCATCCCGAGCACTGAGTATGATCCCGAGCAAGTTCGCGCGTACAATGTTGCAAGCATGTGTACTTACAAAATAAAATAAAAACAAACCTCAAATAAAATGAAACCCTGCAACTCTTGCTTAACTTTTCTGAAACTGGCGTGACATTGGCAAAGTTGGACAGCCTGGTCAGCAAGAGCTGCGTAGTTTATGTTTATTTTAGATTGCCTTTTTTACTTTCTTGCTATAGCTGAAGGCTATAAAGAAAGTTTTGATTTTTTACTTTGCACATGCGGCATTTGTAAGCGCGAGTTTATGCGTGTCTACTTATGGGAATATCTTTCTTCTGAATTCTTATAATGATATTACATTTTTGTAAATTAAATTAAACACAATACAAAGATAAATATATTCAGTACAAAGCAAAATTTTAAAATGGGCACTGAGTAATATACAACATTGCGTAAATACTTAAGCATCCGTAAGTAGAAAAGAAAATACAGCGTTCTTTTAACCTTCATACATTTTTCTGTTTAAATGGTTGTAGTTTTTCCGGAACTTGTATACCTACTCTGAAAAGTGTTTAAATTATTTTGAACGTACCTGGAAAGCGAGGATGTTCGCAAGGCTTGCCAACACTGGTTCAGTCGCAAATGCCAAAGTCTCTACACATTCTTCAATGGTGTGCATGATTAGCAGCAATTTCGGTTGTCGTAGCCTTTCCAACTGTCGCACGGAATTTCGCAACAGTTCGGTGACGGTTTCTTTGCGTTTCGGTTTGTGTAACTTCTCAGCCGTCCTTTTCTCAAATATAAAAATAGAACATTCCTGAAACAATCGAAAAAATGAATTGAATAAAAATGACAACATACATACTGAATGCAGGAAATAGAAAAAAAAACAAAATACAGGAATACAGTTTGAACAAGTAATCAAGCAAGTTATTTCAGTTAATTGCACATCAAAGAAGGAAATACAGGTTATGAAAAGATGTGAAAATAGATGTACAAAAAATAGTTATACAAGGAATAGAAACGATGATAAATTAAAAAATCTTCAGTTTCATGAAAATGGAAAAAAAAACATGAAATGGAGTAAGCAGCTAGCTGCGTTGGTTTTTCAATAGAATTTAAATCTGCGAAAATAAAAAAGGCCAATAAAAACGAAAAAAGATTAATTATTTCTGAGAATAAAGTTCCAGGTGGTAAAGTGATGAATCCAAGTCCAGTTTAAGCAACAGAAAAACACAATCAAAGTTGAATGAGACAAGGTTAATCAGCCGTTTTTCTTTCAGTTAGCCATGTATCTTTTGAGGAACTAAAAAACTAATTTTATATGACTTCAAACCCAAATTGTGGCTGTTGAATAAATAAAATAAAAGTTATATTATTCGTGAAAGTCGTTGATATACTTTCAATGATTCAAATGTAGAAAGTCAGCAGAGCATCAATTGGTGTTACTTTCTATGCAGTAAAAGCACAATCATATTACACAACATTCATACACTCACATCCGCATATGCAAAAACCGCTTGTGTTTTTCCCGTCCTGTGTGTAAATATATTTGTCGTTTCATACATTTTTTGCTACTAAAAGTCGAATGAAAAAGTGCCCTTGTTTCAAATGCATTGTTTTTCAATTTTATATAGACCACTTGGATCGACTATTTTACAACTTTTACATATTCTTCGACGGAAAACCAGGCTAAAAGTATTTCAAATATGCAGAGCGAGCATTCAGGAGTCAATTGGAATTTTTAAAACTGACTTCATACTAAAAATATTCTGTTAGCGAATAAGTGTTTCTTATTTCTGTAATACATTATACATGGTGAGCGCATTTTTCATCTGAATCATACGAATTTGTAATTACACATGCAGCATGTGTAAGCGTGAACTTAAATTAAACATGAGTCGTCAATTACCTTATATCTTGGTAATTTATACAAAAGTATAACATGACTATGCACATACTGACGTACACACAAAGGTAGTAAATCCGTAAGACCAAAAATGCCCTTCAGTATGGAATCAAGAGCAGACACAACACGAGCAAAATCTCGAAGAACATCAGATACTAACAAAAATCCAATCCATTGTGGATAATAAATCCAAATAAGAAGCACAGGAATCCAACAAAAATGTGTAAGACTGAGGATGTTGTACGGAGGAGAAGGAATAGATGACGCTTCTAGAGAGACCATTTGTTAAGAATGTATGCAGACCGAAGATCAAAGGAACTGCCAATTGGTATTCAGTTTCACAGGAGAAAACTTTGGAGACAACTGACCAATAAATCTTATATTTTTTCATTCAATAATATGCGGCTGTAAGCCTTTTATAAAAAATGGTACAAAATTCAATCATAATCTAACAGGCATTTTTATTTCAACATGAGAGAAAGAACAAGGCAAAAGCAGTTGTTTTGAGAGATAAATAATTATTTATCCCTCAAAACAAATCATTTTTTTACATGACTAAATTATTTAGACTATATTCTGATGAGTTAAATAAACATTAAAGTTAACTCAGCACAATTACAGCTTTTAGATTTTCGTTTTTCATCATAATCTTTAAATTAAATAAAAAATAGATTTGAAAAGAGGAAAGCAATTCACCAACCTATTCTACCTGGCCAGAAACAGGTATTAATTTCATCATTTAATAATTCATTATTGTTAATATTAATGAATCATTAAATAATAATTACCCAATAACATCTGTTGAACCAGGGTCAAAGTTATGGTCAAATGATCCCCAAGCGGGGATCGAACCAACTTGTTCCATTCTGAACACTCTAGAAAGATCAGCCCTCGGCCATAACCCCGACGAATAATATTGTAGTAGTGCGAGCTTCTGTGGTTTCACCCTTCCATATGCTTTTAGAGCCCACTGAAAAACGTCAAGTCTCATCAGGATGTTTTCAAAATGATATTAATTCAAATTCCATCCACAGTTAAGGTTAACGCAGGCACGTGAATGAAATTTTGAAAGTTGGTATTGAGATTACAAAAAAAACTTTCATGGTTGTGACATTATAAACCGTAGCATATTATAATAATAAATAATATTAATATAAAGATCATTTATTTGGTGAGCGCTGTTTTTATGTGAATCACATCTCAAGAGCCCTCTGCAAGCTTGGTCGTCGCTATGGAAAGTGCCAATTCTCAAGCAAGCCCCAGTTGCTGTACAGCTGGATGGATCTATGGTGACCGGTCTTTGTACCCTGTAGAATGGTTACAACGATTTATTTTTGTTCGAATGTCGATTGCCTTCCCCTAAAATGTGCCAATTGACTAAAAAAAAATATTCGCGGAGTTACAGGATCACAACATAACGGGAAAGTGAGGCTCATCGACGTTATATTTGAGAAAATAGCCCATTTTTACTAAAAAAATCATTGATTTTTCAAGTAAAATAAAAAATATTTATTTTATAACCCTACATTATATTTAATAAAATGGTAAATGTGATTATCTTGAAGTTTTATTCTTGCAATTATTTTGATAGGACTTTTAGTTTTGAAGATATTTGTCATTTTCTGAAGACTTGACACATTCCAAATCGGCCTTAGAAAAATTAAACACCAACAGAGATAATTTTAAAATTCCTCTTTAACTTGTTTCGTCTGCTTTATTTATTTATCCTTTAGTGTAAGTGAGAACTTGAGTGGTACTAACATTATTCTGAATAGCAAAAGGTAAATTTTAATTACTAAAGGTATATTTTTGGCATAATTGAGCTTTTAAAAATACCTGGTATTCTAAGCTATTAAAAAAAAAAAATAGGCTGATTTATTTGGTGAGCGCTGTTTTTGTGTGTATCACACCTCAAGAGCCCTCTGCGAGCTTGGTCGTCGCTGTAGAAAGCGCCAATTCTCAAGCAAGACCCAGTTGTTGTAAGGTTAAAAAGCATTCAAAGCATTGTATGGGTAAACATAATTGAAGTCCTAGGAAGATCAATATTGTGTTCGTTGTATTGGAAGATGCGATCTCCTTGAGAAGCTCTTATATGGAGATAGCTGGACCGGGAATTCCTTGTTTGAATAGAATAAACACAACATAGAACTCAGTTTGCTGAATCGCAGTGATGTGAAATTAAAATAAAAGGAAATGAAATTCAAAGAACTTTTATATTTGAAATGTCTTCATCTAGTGGTCAACTATACTGACAAATAATCGAAAGATAAAGAGTTCGATATCCAGCGAAGCACTAAAAATATACTATGATTTTTAACTTCTTTAGAGACAATGCGGTAAGAAATGACAGTTTGTGCAGTTTGGTGCATTTTTTGAGTATGATTTATTTAAGTCATCAAAGTTTATTGCAAAAACAAAGTCTCTAAGAAGTTTTTATTTATTGAAGTATTTATTTCATATTCCGCTGAAAATGTTACATAAGCTTGAAAAATGAAAAAAAAAATCCCAGAATCAATTAAATCTCAAGGTTCAACCTACGTAGAAACTCTCTTTATATACAGTGCTTACAAAATATATTTTTGTGTTTCTTGTAATGATTATCAAAATAATCACAAAAGACATATATAATCAAAAGTATAATTGATAATCTTAGTCGCAAATATATATTGACATTTAACATTCATTTTTCATGTTTGCTCCCAGCAAGTACGCATAAGTTTACGCTTACCCATACCGAATGTGAACTTTAAATAAATTAAAATCCAATTCTCAAATGTGTATAAGCCCTGCGATTCTCGTCCACTTTCTCTGAAACAGGGATGGATTGAAAGGTAGACTATTTTATATACGTCGTTCACACGAGTGTATTATGTCATGATTCATCTTTAAGAAAACATAAAATGTAATTTAAAAAAATATATTCCGGCAGGTTTTCAAAAATACATTGGAAAAATGCAATACCTTTATGATAAAACGTTCCCTTATATATCTTTTCAGAAAAGTTTATATTTGCAGATAAAAGTAAACAAAAATCAAACCTTTTCTCCAAACAATTTATTAGAATTTTGCATCTGCTTACATATCTGTAATATTTATTTTCTCGTCAAAGGGCAAGGTTATATATCACTTGAGCTCATAGAACATGCGATATTTTTTTGTATACATAGATTAAAATATTATTATTGTGAATACATGCTATGTAAAATGAGGCTGGCGCACTGAGGTAACATATTTCAAAACGAAGAAATTGTAAGAAATCTAAGGCGTAGTTTACCCACATCTGTACCTAGTACCTACCAGTGGTTTAATACCCTTTTTTGACTAAGACCAAGATATGCTAGAAACATTCGCCATTATTTGTTATTCGGCATTTATCGTTCCTTGACTTACAGTTTGGAATGAGGCTGACCATCCATACTGTGAAAAATGGTTCACTTTGCCAATGTCACCCCTGTTTCACGGAAGGTCGGCAAGGGTTGTGGGGCTTATGTTCATTTGAGATTGGGTTTTATATTGTAGGTTCACATTCGGCATGTTTAAGCGCAAACTTATCCGTCTCTGCTTGTGGGAATGCATTTAATAATAATGTTAAAATATGTTATATATCTTTGCAACTTAAAATATAGATTATAGATAGATAGCCATTTTTGTGATTCGTCCAATACCGAACAAAAGCTATTAGACCTTTAGCGAATAGCTGTCTTAAATAAACTTGCAATGAACAAAAAACTACAAACTTAATGATAATACTTCAACGCTTTTATACAATTGAACAAAACCAGGTATTCTCCGTAAAAAAAGTTACAAGAAAAGGATTTCAGCATTTGAAAATGTAAACTCACAGTTTTCATTATAATATGAGAAGGATTTCTTGAACTTCATTATTTTATTTTCTCATAACCCTAGATTTTTTTGTGATCATTAAAAAATGAATGAGATGTTAGAGAATAATTGCTTATTTCATGCGTGATGGTATAATTTATGACCAATAAATTATTAATTACATAATTTTTAAAGCCGAATATAAATGCTGAGTTTTCCGAGAATTAGCCGTAGGGAATAGTGATTAAGTAGTAATCGAATATTTTCTAAAGCAACCATTTGTGGTAACTCTACTATTAAACTGAACTTTTTTTTTATTCTTTAAATGGATCAGCTTGTATTAATAAAGTATATTTTTTCACAGAATTTGGCTAATCCTAGGGATAAATTAATTGCTCTAAAAAGTTCTGTATTTGTGACATGGTGAAATACTAGCAAAGCAAGAAACCATCGGTTTATCAAAGTTATATATGAAGAAAAGCATCAAATATCGGATCTTAAGTCACATCGATTTCCATTTAGATGGGCGCGAAGGGCTTATCTATTGCACATTAAGGGGTGACGGACAAAAAAAGGATAGCAAACACTAGTCTAGGGAAAAGGCGTTGGCATTCGAATTTATTGAAACAAGCGTAATTTCGAATCCCGTCATTTCCTCGACGATAGCTCTGACCATAGTTTAGCAGATCGTCCCTTTAGTGCTTATTTGTTTTATTTACAACAGGGATAATTTCACATCAGCAATGTTTGTATGTTTACTGGACCAATGTGTCTTATGAAAACTGATTTTAAGAAAATTTAAAACAACTCTCACGTTATCGTGTTTTATATTGTTTTCCTAGTTCAGATTGTGTAGAATATGATTTTTAAGACAATTTCATTTATATATCATCTTTTAATCAAATGGTTTATAAGCCGAAAAAGCACTGGAGGGGACGAGATGTGATTGGGTGATTAATAATAAAAATTATAATTTCATAAAATATTTGAAATAGTTAATGATTAATAATTCATGATGTTAAAAACTGTTCCTGGCCAGGAAAAATACGTTGTCAATTAGGTACATTCCTCTTGAAAATTATATTTTTCTTCAATAAAAGATAATACCGTCGATCGCTTCCGAGGCTCTCGCAAATCACCAGTGGATCGCGTACCACCGGTCCGCAATCACTGAGCTACATGAATCGTATGCCGGATGCTAGGTTAGACTGCAGGAAATTGAACGTCGTGGTAGAAGTTTTCTTAACCGCTCAAAAATAGTACTTTATATAAAAGTTTCTCTAAGGTCGCCGAGAAAATGAACTTGACCCTCACGTAGAGTACTAATTGTAATTTGATGAGAAGTTTTCTTGATTTTTACCCTAACAGAAATATCAACAAATATAAATTATAAGACGCAGTCTTTATTAAAATGATTATTGGATTGATTTGGATAATAATCTATTTTTAGATATTTAATAAGGTTTTTGATTTGCCTTCACAAGAAATGAGAATCAGCCCCTTTGAGAGCTGGGAAACCCTTACTTAAACTAAAGTGGTAATTATGGGATGATTTTAGGAGAAGTTAACTATACGTGTAGCTTGGTTGCATTGTTCTTGAATTGATTGCATGTAGTGTGTGCAAACTATTATGTAGCTATTATTAATATTTAGCTTTAGCTTTTATTTCCATGGAAATAACGCAGGCAAGGGAATAAATGTGATGATTTGGGGAGAAGTTAATTATATGTGTAGCTTAGTTGCGTTCTCCCTGAATTAATCGCATGTAGTGAGTGGAAGCTATTATTTTTTACAGGTAAGGGAGACGGCCTTTTGCTAACCACTTAATTTGAAGTGGTGGTTTCCCAACTCCCGAAAGGGTGGGTTTTATTTCTTGTAAAGGCTGAGTAAGTTTTGCCAGTATTTTACTTTGGGTGTGAAGCATTCTACCAACCGAGCTATCGACGAAAAATATGAGCTTACCTTACTAAATCTAATCTAAATCTAAGCTGCAAAGATATGTATCATTTGAGATTCATATTAAATGCATTCCCACAAGCAGACATGCATCATTTCGCGCTCACACATGCCGCATGTGGACCTACTATATAAAAACCCCAATCTCAAATGAACATAAGCCCTGCAACTCTTGCCGACCTTCCCTGAAACAGGGGTGACATTGGCAAAGTGAACCATTTTTTAAAGTATGGGTGGTCAACCTCATACCAACCTATCAATCAAGGAAACGAGTGTATAAAATATATTATATGAAGGGATTAATAAAATAGCGTCTAAAAAATTATTCTGTTGAAAGACAATAAAGGAAAGGATAGCATTATTTTGTTTTATAAACGTGATTCAGCTTTGGAATTAATTTAATTTTCTGCCCCTTGCATAAAAATCCTTAACAAAAGCATTAAAGTTCTGAATACAATAAATTTTGGCATTCAATATTTTGTTTTGCAACCACAGTTAAACTTCAGGTATTTTTGTTAAAAGACTTCCCTGAGAATTTTTATGTTTCATAATTTGCAAATATGTATATATTGACATCTAATATTATTTATTTGTTACAAATCAAGTCCTCAAATTAAAATAGGTTATCAAACACGGAAACCCCATTTTTCAATATTGAGTCTAATATTATAGCCAGTTAAAGAGTGATTTACGTAGAATTATCATAATTTATTCCTTAACAATATTTATTTCAAAGAATTTTTTTTTAACAAGCAATATTAGTGATAGTTTTGAAGTACATCATGAATTGGTTTATTCCGTGCTTATAAACTTCTTTCAGCTTTTTCTAGGATGACTAGTGCCGTCTTCAATAAATATCATACCATAAGAAATATTACTAATTTTTAATTAAATAAATTAATAAGTCCATCTTTCATCATTTATAATCTATAATTTTAGTTTGTTGAAAAAATGTATTTTCATTTAGGTCCTATACTCAATGCTAGTCCACAGGCAGGCACGTGTAAGTTATCGCTTACACATGCTGCATGTGCACTTATAAAAAACCTCACATGAGCATAAACCTTTCAACTCCTGTCACCGTTCCTTGGAACCGTAGTGGCATTGGCAAGTTTTCCCAGCATGGGGTTAAGCCTTTTCAACCTATTAGTCACAGCGGCGTGCAACCCATACAGGTGCATGGCCTAATAGGTAGGAAATACGAGGTAAAAACACATTGAAACTTGATATTGAGATTTAAAAAACAAAATTTAAGTTCGACAGGAGCTATCGCTAATACTTCAGTCAATTTCAAATGAGTTATTTTAATGGAATGGGAGAAAATATTTATTCTGAAATGTATTTGCCTATACCTTTTGCATACGCCTGATTATTATTTTTGTAAATATAATTAAGTAAATGGTTTGCGTAGACACATCAAAAGTCAAATAACATTAAATGCTCGAGAGCGCAAGTTAAAATAATAAAATATTATCAAGTTGGCTTATAAGTCCTCGGAAGATAGCAGAGAGCGAGCGGGGCTTACACTTTACTGACCGACATTTGAATTTCCGGTAAAATGTAAATTTATGTATGATTTTAGTGAAACCGTCTTAAATTATTTATAAGCCGTGAATAATATCCAACAAAAATTTTCATTAGAGAGAAGGAACGGCGCACACCAGAGAAGCAAATGTATCTTGCCTAATTTTTTACATTTAATTATTATACGTTGACTCAGTGAGCGAATTTAATGCTAACTTTAATGTTGAATAAATAAAATATGATGAGATTTTATCAACTTACAAAAGAGTTGAAAAACTGAAAAACGTTTTAATAAGAATCTAAGGTGCAAATATGCATTACTTGTAAGATTTAAATGTAGTTTTCTGCGACGCCAAATGAAAATTTATGAAAAAAATAATGGAAAAATCTCACAACTTACTGTAAGATTTAAGATAGATGCTGTAATTAAGTAAGATTTTAGGCGTTTGAGAGGGAGATAAAATTATTTTTATTAAAATGTTGGAAAAAGACATTCAAACCTGTGTGCTTGTTTTCATGCACACTGTAATTTATACCTAATTCATATTAAATGCAATCCCATAAGCAGACACGTATTGATGAACCTTGTGATGACCGGTCTTTGGTAAAGGTATATGATTTTTGTTCAACCCAGCGAAGAGCATTTTTGGAAATATATATGGTATATTTTTTCTGCTCCGCCGGGATTCGAACCCACAACCTTCTTCCATTTACGAGTCCGAAGTGTTACTGGACTACTGACCGGTCAGCCTTGTATCAAGCTATTAGTAAAGGAAAACTTCTAACTAATTACATTAAGTATACAAAACAAACAATAACAAATAATAAAATTAAAATGTACAAATTCCTAACGAAAAATTTGAGTATTTAAATGGATAAAACAGCGTCGATTATAAATGTTTGATGTCAATAGAAAACGTTTGTTGTAAGAAAAAAATTGTTGTAAAAACACCGTTCTATAACCAATACCAGAAACAGAGCCTTCTTAATATTTTTTTCATGCCAGTATTGGAGTAAAAGGGGAATCACCATGCTTTAATCAAATAAATGATCGATCGAATACCAATTGCACAAACGAAGTGTATTTATCAATGGAAAAAATATAATATTTAAAATGGATTTCGATGTAAATTTATATCCAATCATTTTGACGCAAAATAAATGTAATTTTTGTCGGACGAAGCATACAGCCAATGTCCGCATCTAAATTGCACCACATAGTATTTTATTTTATTATTTATTGCAAGTGTTTAATGATTGATATTTTGTGTTGAAGAAGATTTTTTGTCTTAATTTTTTTTTTTTTCTCTTCGCATTATTTGTATTCATCATTAAAAAGCTTTGAAGTTTTCAATTTTCGTTTTTTAGAGATGTTTTGTAAATTTAGACCTTTTTTGTTTTTGTTTGTTTTATATGGCTGAATGTAATTGATTGTTTGTATTGCTTTACTGAAAACTTTAATACAAAGTTAGAATGAGGCTGACCACTCATAATGAAAAAAATGTTTCACTTTGCCGATGTCATCCTTGTTTCAGGGAATGCCGGCAAGAGTTGCAGGGCTTATGTTGATTTGAGATTTAGTTTTTATATTGTAAGCCCACATGCGGCATGTGTAAGCACGAACTTATACGTGTCTGCTTGTGGGAATGCATTTAATATGAATCTCAAAAGTAATATATCTTTGCAACTTAGATTATAGATTATAGATCATCAACAACTTGAAAAAACATCCAATTGGGTAATGCGGTCGGAACATTTTTTTTTTCGGTGAGCAAACATCAGCCTTGTATTGGACCACCGTCCTTTGTAACTAATTACAAAATAATTGTATGCCTTTTCCTTAGCAACCCGGCCGGGTGACGACACAATATTGTCTTGGCCAATTTACATCCTGACCTTATCTTGCACTGATTTTCATACAGAATCAGAGATTTTCCGGTTAAAAAAAATTAAAGAAATGCGGATGACACTCCAGAATCAGTCAAAAAACTAAAATCCAAATAAAGCAAATCCCAAGTATGGAATGTCAGAATGGCATCCACGTGGATTGTGATGAAAGAATATATTTTGTTATAAATATTTAAAAATATAAATGGTACAACATTGTTTTAATTCACTTTATTTTTTTATTTTTGCTCGAATATTTTCGCCTAATGAGGCATCTTCGGGAGCAGAATAGTTACAACAATGTTGTACCATTTATATTTTTAAATATTTATAAAAATGGACTTTCACTGTGTTAACAGATTTATAATATATTAAAAATATATATAATATTTATAAAATATTATATATTTTTTTGTTTAATTTTTCATTCAATAGTTGCTTACGTATTAATCGAAACAAAAAATAAAGAGATATAAGTTTCTCCTTGAATTGTGCAACTACGTAGTTTACGTGCGTGTAGTAACAAAGATTTCAAATAAAACCCTGCATAAGATAAAAAAAAAGCTAGAATTTATAAGAGAAAAGTGTGCAAATACCTAGGCACTGCTAAGCAAACTAAACAACTTCTGACAAACGAACGAAGATCCTGAAACAACAATGGAAGTAAATGCGATTGACTTGAAGCCCATAAGATATTGATGAATGAAACCCTTACAAATATTTTTCTGTAATATCAACATAAAGTATTATTAATAAGTCGTGTTACGGGTTTCAGTGGCCGCATGAAGCATGTTTGTACTTCATTATAATCACGAGGAGTTCCTCATTCGCCTCGGGCGTTTCTTCTGTGGTTCTTGTAATACTCGTAATATCATGTGGTAATAATCATAAATACAGCAATGTTATGGATATTTTCAGCATTTACGAAAATGCCTGTCTAGTAGAGCGTTAGAAAAGTCAGAGAGGAAAAAAATATCAAACAACATCGTGAAAAAACAATCGTTTGTATAGTTGATTCAAATACACATATCAAAGAATATTCTCGTAAATCTTTACAAATTGGAGGTGGTAATTAAAAACAATCACACTTTTAACAGTAAAATAAAAATAAAATATAGTGTTTATTGTTCTACTTTTATAGGTAATTTATATTTGTGTTAATTTTTTTCATGATAAAAAAGTAATTGAGAAAATGATTTTAAATGAATTCGTCAAAAATAAGTATAATATGGCTCTTCTTATTTGATGACGCACCATCTTTTTTTTTCAACATTTGGTTACGTCAGTATTTATTTAGGAAAATTCTAAGCGCTTAAAGATGGATCCGAAATTTGAGAATTTCATTATTTAGTATGCTGAGGGTGTTGACTGTGAATACGTGAATTTTAGAGTAAAAACTAGTCAAATTTCAATAAACGCTTCAATTCTTCCTTTCGCACACGTTGGTTGCGGAATGTTCATAGTGAGACGGCATGCGTGTGCTTAAATTACTCACTTCACCCAGTCAAAGTGGAGTAGCCTTTTAAGTGAAATTCAAATAACCCAAAAAGGAAAAAAAGATAACGTATACGTATATATTTTCGTATAATATAAGTACCAAAGTAAGCTTTCACAACTCGCATTAAAGCACACACTATTTTGTAGGGCTAGACATTCTGTTGTTTGTGAGTTTCAGTAAATCTTCTGCTGGTTATAGGCATTCCTTCACTGCCGCTTGTATCCTGAACATCTATTTGATATGTTTTTGTTGCTTCGTACCTACCTACGTTTTGTGCGTATAATTTGCCGTTTATAGATCACAAACTTAAATATTTTCCTATTTATCTTTCATTGTGTCTTCTTCAAATATTTGCCTAATAATAATAACTGGTCATTTTTTTATATAGCGTCGTTTAGTCGCACTACCCCTTCCAAGGGCGTTGTAGGTATGTATGTATTTTGCACTGCGTTTTATATGCCGATGTGTAAAAAACGTTTTCTATTTCATTAAAATAAGAGTCTTAAAAAAGTCACTGTTTAAATGTTTATTTTCTCCACAACTCATTTTTTTGTAATACACAAAAAATATTACAAATTATTAGAAGTACCTGAATTAAAATAGGTAATACATGATAATTTAAGAACAAAATATTTTACAAATACTGCCACTGGTTGCGGGTAAAGATTTTTATGAAATCTTCCTTTTATTATAATGTTCACGATTACACCTGTCTATAAAATACGTAAACACTATATTTTATTTTTATTTTACCTTCCTCATATATATTTTTCCAATGGTGTTAATTTCCCAATTGATGTTAAAACCAACTATTTTTTCCTATAGTTATTAATAGCGAAAGCTTGATTTTGAATGTACATACATCGATATATTCATATTTCATCACGCATTATCATTATTCGAATAGGCACGTATAATTCTATCGCCACTGTTTGTAGAGTCTACTCAACCAATCTCTAAAGAGATTAAATTTGTATTATTCAAACAATTAGGTACATTTCGAGCATCACAACAATACTGATAGAATTACTTACGTATCCGCAAGAACACATTTCAAGACGAATTGATTTTCACATTTGTGTAATATTATAATTCATTATACATATTTCACACATAATTTAACAAATAGATGTATTTTACTGTTTGTTTTTATTTATTTTGCAAGTGTACAAAAAACCACTCTAAATATTCCATTTTTTTTGTTTTTTCCTCCAAAAGGGTTTTATCTTGTTTTTTTTTATTTCCATCAGTTGTTTATTGCATTCGTTTTTATCGTAATGATCCGTTACTATCTACACCTGAAAAACTCGAAAAAACCCGAATTGCAAAATCCAGAAACATTATGTCTAGAACAATCTAAGGGTGGAACTAGCCGTCTTATAAAAGAACATCAGAGTTGCATAATTTTGTGATGCTTCATTAAAAAACAATGCTATTATCGTAGAGATGACTTTTTAAAAAGTAATCAACGGTAAATGAGGAAAACGACCGTAACTCAATTTAAAGTCATTTTGTGTTTCCTAACGGGAATTGTCAGTGTTGGTGGAGATCGCGCACAGCTTATATTTAGAGACAATGAAGCACGCTCGCTTCCCTCGCCCCAGTCTAAGCGGCGTAGCGTCACGGACATGAGGCTATTTTGAAACAAGAGAGAAATTTACTCAGCGACTTTTGGGCTACGGAAAATAATAACATTACGTCGGCAGCCGTTGCGTGGGAGGAACGAAAGAGAAGACTGCCTTAATGAGCGTGAAAGCTTTCAATTAATTTTTCATTTATTTGTTTGTAGAGTAAAAGTGTATATTAGGTATATTGTAATCAATCGCTAAACAATCCATTGAAAGGCTTTAAAAACTGTTTACACGCTGTTTACTGTTACATTTAAATACACAATGAAGAGTAATTAATACTTACTCTGTCGTAAAACAAGCATCTTTAACTTTATTTAATCTTTAATCCTTAGTTTGGGTGATCAAACGCTGCTGTATTATAGAATATAAGATGTTCCATGACTTATTTTATGATTGTTATATAAATAAATAACACCTTAATAACTTTAAAACACTGTTTATGATTTACATTAGTAAATATTACATAAGTGAAACATGAGCAAGAAATATATTACCTATCTACCAGACTCAAAATATAATAATTTTAATGAGTATCTTATTGCAACGTAATTATGTACAGGTTGAAGTTTAATACATGATTTGTAAAAGTTTAAGAGTTGGTGAATTCACATTTAAAATATTCAATTTGACTGAGTAAATCAAAATGAAAAAAAAAACGTATTTTTTTAGTTGCCTTTTTCGAGCACTTATTAACACGTCATTTTCAAGAGAACGACTGAATTAAAAAAAAAAACAATATCCTTAATCTACAAAAGTGTATTCACTAGAAAGTTCCAGGGATGAGGTAGGAAAAGAGTTATTAGCAAGGGGGATGTGAATTATGTTTTGAGGGACAGTTATTCTCTTGAAAATAGCGTGTTTAAACGTCGAAAAACCTCGACAAATGAAAGTCAACTCTGGAAGTCACAACATTATAGGTTTATTCTCGTCTTACAATCAATCAACAAAATTAAAATTTGCCTTTTGGTAGGTACTTACATATATCAATTTCAAACATCATCAAAACAGAGTCGAGTTAAAAAATATAAGCAACCAATATCGAAAAGTAAGTGTTTGATAATACCTATGTAATGAAAGGCTGAAATTGATATTACATGGCATGGCAAGCTTCAAACAGCAGCTTTGATTTTCAAATAAAGGTATAAGAGTAAAAAACTATTATGTTTTTGAAAAAATGTTTCACCTATAAGTTGAGTTTCATCATATTTATTATTTTTTTACAAAAAATATCTAAAAAAAAAGATGATAAATAATAGAAAATTGCTATTTTTATGGTTTGTACGATTACCCGTTGTTGCGCAAATAGGGTCTCAACAGCGCGACGCAATAAAAAAGGAAAATCCATACATTCGTTCCAAGCAAAAAGTCATTTTTATGACGTGTAAAAAAATGATTGAAAATTCCGATCCACCAAGATTCCATCGCAGAAGAATGCGAGTGGACAGTGGGAATCCCAAAATACGAACATTTTAATAATAATTCTACACCATAAATACTTGAACCGAACAATATGTGGAATGTACGTATAAGTCGTCAACTGAGAATTTTATAATCATCTCACAATGGGAGACCAAGGAATTATCGACGATAGTGAGAAACTATCGGCTTCTCAAGCACTCCCATAATTACGGTTGTACTTCATCTTGTAACCTATAATATTGACGGTTTAAAGGCAATAGGGCATAAGCGACAACAACTTTATCATTCAGGAGAGCTGTTTAAAGTTTGAGATTGCTGAAAAATGGCATAACTGATTTATTTTTTATCATATCGTTAAGATAGTTATTATATCGTTATAACAGCTCTAAAATTAAAATTAAAATGCATTTATTGGCATTCCCATTAATTTGGTTTTATGATGTAGTACGATTTTTTCTTATGTCACAAGCGTCTTTAGGACAAAAAAGGCTAAAATTTTGTCGATTACACCAAAAACATACTTTGGAAACGCGATTGTTTGCTTGTGCATAAACAACAAAATAATGAATTATCGTAGAACTATGGGAGATAAGATTAGATTAGATTAAATGTCTCTAAGCTTCGAACGGAATGCAGATAAATGGTATATCTGTAAAGTGATTATCGCCATTTATACTCTATAAATATAAAATACCGGCAAGGCTTACTCAGCCTTTAAAAGAAATTAGTACCAGCCCCCTCAGGAGCTGAGAAACCGCCACTTCAACTTAAGTGGTTGGACGGCCCTCTTACCTGTAATAAACAAAAACGTATCCACTCGCCACATGCAAAACCCTTTAAGGATAACGCGGCAAGAAGTAACACTACATTCGTAGCTTAGTTGCGAGTTAGTTGCAAGCTCCTTAAACATGCTGCAACAGTGGTTCCCAATCTGGGAACGATTTTGGTCTTTAAGGGGACAAAAATTACGTGGAGGGCGATTGAGGGGCGATTTTGACCGGTCCGTAGTGCAGGTGGTAACACTTCGGACTCGTAACTGGAAGGTCGTGGGTTCGAATCCCGGCGGAGCACAAAAAATATACCATTTATATTTTCAAATTTGCTCTACGCTGGGTTGAAAAATTCATAAACCTTACCAAAGACCGGTCATCAAAAGGTTCATCCAGCCTTACAACAACTGGGTCTTGCTTGAGAATCGCTTTCTACAGCGACGACCAAGCTCGCAGAGGGCTCTTGAGGTGTGATACACACAAAAACAGCGCTCACCAAATAAATCAGCCTAATTTAATTTGATAGATCGACAAGGCGGCGATAGTTTTCTGAAACTTGAGCCTACCCCCCCCCCCCCCTAGCCGCTCTCTGGATTTATTGATTTATACCTGGATTATTGTTCCTTGACTTATAGGTTGGTATGCGGCTGACCACCCATACTGTAAAAATGGTTCACTTTGCCAATGTCACCCCTGTTACAGGGAAGGACGGCAAGAGTTGCAGGGTATATGTCCATTTGAGATTTGGTTTTTATGTTGTAGGCTCACATGAGGCATGTGCAAACGCAAACTGGTACATGTCTGGTTGTGAGAATGCATGTAATGTGAATCTCCAATATAACATATCTTTGCAACTTAGATTAGATTAGATTAGATAATTGAGTTATTGTATAAGATATTAAACAGCAAATATTGTTGTTTTTTTAAATAAACCAAATAAATCTTTAAATTCAACTTTCTATGCTATGTAAGTTGAACTTCGTTTGAAAGAGCACGATCACAAGCTCAATATTTTATTGATTGTTGTATTGAGTACCTATGCCATTTTAAGATCAAATATATAATTTATATCCGAACGATATTTTATCACATCTTCCTGTCAAGAAGAAGAGAAGTGCTTAAATCTGTAAATAGAAACATTTGGCAAGAAATGAGCTTTGTTTTTCTGAATCGGACTACTCTATCTTATAAGTTACTAGCTGACCCGGCAAACGTTGTTCTGACATATACCTACATTATTTCAAGTGAGTGTGTGGGAATAAAATGTAGACAAAGAGAAAAAAGAATTGCTGTAGATGATAACCGCCGATCACATAGGTATATATAACTGCAGATAACAAAAAACAAAATAAAAATAACATATTTCTTTGAAAAAAATGAAAACAGAAATCTGTGTACGCTCGTCTTAATCATACGGCTGTATAAAATATACTTGTTGTCCGATTCTGATATAAATAAAATAAGCCTACAAAATTTCATGAGGATCCGTAAAGCCGTTTCGGAGGACTTTGACAACAAACATTTTGACACGAGAATTTTGTATATAAGATAGAGCTGATGTATGAAAAAGGAGTTATTCCTCTTAAGAAAATTTCAGATCTTATGAATGTAATGATGACTAATAACAAAAAAATACAACAAAAAAAAATTCGTCGAAAAAACTGATTTAATCATATGGCTAAATGAAATATACTTGTGTTCCGATTTTGATACAAATTAAATAAGCCTACAAAATTTCATAAGGATCCGTATGGCCGTTTAGGAGGAGTTTGTCCACAAACATTTTGACGCGAGAATCTTCTATTATATTGTCCTTCGTGGTCGTCAATTGCTTGGAGATTCGATTTTCAAAATTAATGCCTCCATAGCAGATGACACACACTCCCAATGTATAGAGAATAAAATTTTGTATATATGCTGCAATGCTGCGAGTATTCGCGTATGTGTTTGAACCGCCTACTAAAATACACTCATAAACCATTATAGACCCTTTTGTGTTTGTATCGAAATATGTATGAAAATATATTGACATCTAGCGGCAGAATCGAAAAGCTTTTTTTTATATTTTCTTTTATTTGATTCAAAATTAAAAAAAAACAAACGAGATAAAAATGTATTTAAATCTTAGTCTGAGTTGCAAAGATGTATTACATTTGAGACTCATATTACATTTGTCTTCAAGCTGTGGAGTGACTGAGTAATGCCTTATGGTCCCAGCCACAATGAAACAAAAATCCCTATTCTGTACCTCCCTGTGGTGAAGATGGAAACGCGTAATGGCGGCTAAACAGAAAGGGGACCGAGCGTTGGCCGGAATAAGCTGACAACCAACTTTTGTCTCACTAGACAAATGTTGGCTAGGGCACCCTCTTGTCCTGGAGAAGTAAATAATCTCCAAAGGCGGAAGAACCTTCGTGGTCAACGGCATAGGATGTGGAAAGAAACGGGAAACTACCACATTAAAGGCCCAAGTGGCATCCCAAGAACCAGCAATTATGACTAAATCTCTAGTAAAATTCTCCGGAGGTAAAACAGTCCCCCGTTCGGATCTCCGGGTGGGGACTACTCGAGATTATAGAAACACAAAATCGGTAGTGAAACCAAAGTCAAATACAAAGTCAAAAACAAAGTCAAATACAAAGTCAAATACAAAGAACGAAATAGCGAGATGGGCAACGTGGAATGTCCGCACATTACTGCAAAACAGCAAACTGGATAACCTGAAAGCAGAAATGCACAACGTAAACCTAAATGCCCTAGGTATAGCAGAAATGAGATGGCCCAATTGTGGAGATTTCTGGAGTGGTGACTACAGAATCATCCACACAGGATGCATAAAGGATAAACCTGGTCAAGGAGGAGTTGGCGTTGTGCTGTGCAAGGAGTGGGGAAGACGGGTTAAGGGATACGTGCAATATAGCGGAAGAATTATTCTGGTCAAAATAGAAACTAAGCCCACTGACACTGTAATGATGAAGAGGTGGAGGATGTATACAGTGCGCTAGATAAATTTATTTTAGAGATAAAAGCAGGTGAAAATCTGATTCTCCTAGGAGATTGGAATGCTGTTGTAGGAGAAGGACGCGAAGGAACTTGCGTAGGGCCTTGTGAGGGTTTTTCTTCTAGTCCTGCTGATTGACACAATTAATAATTAACAGCCACTTTAATATGTTTACTTTTATTTCTTTCACAATGTATACACAACCACAGCACAATAATATTAATTATAACAAAATTCACATGCTTCTGGCTCTCACGCCAGGCAAGCTTCTTCCTCTTTCTGCATTCCTTTGTTTTCCTTTTCATTCAAATTCAAATCTCATGTTCCATTTTACCTAACAAACAAATCCATCTCGTTACAGCCTTTTGGGCTAGGTGCAAGAAATGACAGAGGAAACAGATTGACAGAATTCTGCGAAAAACACAAATTAATAAGAGCAAACACTTGTTTTCAACACCACCCAAGACAGCGATATACCTGGAAATCCCCTGGAGATCGACAAAGACTGCAAATAGATTATATAATGGTTAGATATAGGTTTAAAAACCAAATAAAAGACTGTAGAAGTTATCCCGGCCCCGATATAGATATTGATCATAATATGGTAATGGCCAAAAGTCTTCTAAAACTGAAAAAAATAAAAAATAAAAATAATTTCAAATGGGATACAAAACTATTAGAGACAAAAGAAGTCAATGACACTTTTAGAGAAAAGACACAAGAATGCCACCTAATGGAAGAGGAGAACGTGAATACGATCTGGGAAGAGATAAAGTCGAAGATAAAAACTACGGCAGAGGAAATTGTAGGCAGGGAAAGACCCCAAGCAAGGAAGGAATGGATAACTGATGAAATTCTAAATATGATAAAAGAAAGAAGAGAGCTCAAAAATGATACAAGAGCTGAATCACAAGAGAAATACAAAGTGCTAAGAAATAAAATAAACAGAGAGTCAAGAATTGCAAAAGAAACATACTACCAGAATAACTGCAAAAAGATAAATGACGACCTCAAGAGAGGAAATGTAGAAAAAGCTCACGCTGCGGTGAAAGATTTCTTTGGGATGAGAATTGGAAAGGGCTATGCAATAGAAGGAGAAGACGGCAAAATTCTTTTCGAAAATGACCAAATAGGAGAGAGATGGAAAGGATATCTCGAAATGTTGTACAATGGCAAGGTTAATATTGACAGCGAAACATTGATAGAAAGAGAAAATGAGGTAGACGAGGACGATCTGGGAGATCCAATCATTAGAGAAGAGTTTGACCTCGCACTAAAAAAACTCAAAAACGGTAAAGCACCCGGAATCGATGACGTCCCAGCCGAACTAATTAAATCAGCAGGAAAAGGAACCACAGATGCCCTGTTTAGAATGATACAGACAATATATAAAACTGGAGAGATACCAGCGGACTTCGAGAAATGCCTAATTGTCACATTACCAAAGAAGGCAGGTACGACAAAGTGTGAACAGCACAGAACTCTCAACCTAATATCCCATGCCTCAAAAATATTGACTAATATCATTCTGAAGAGAATTGAACCAAAAGTAGAGAGCATTCTTTCCAGAGACCAATGTGGCTTCAGAAGAGGTGTAGGAACCAGAGAAGCAATACTGTCTTTACGAATGCTACTAGAAAAGAGAATAAAAAGAAACCAAAACACGTTCATCGCATTTATAGACCTGGAGAAAGCCTTTGACAAAGTAGAATGGAGAAAACTCTTCGAGACTTTGAAGAAAATTGATATAAAATACAGAGATAGACGTATAATCCAGGTGCTATACAAGAATGAGACCGCCATAATCAGATGTGACGATGACACAAAGGAAGCTAATATAAGACAAGGGGTAAGACAGGGATGCGCTCTGTCACCTCTTCTCTTTAACGCTTATATACAAAGTGCGATCGATGACTTGCGAGAAAGAATGAGCCACAAAAAAGGTGTAAGGATACACGGTGAAAAGGTGGATATGATAAGGTTTGCTGACGATATTGCTATGGTTGCTGAAAGTGAAGAAGAACTGCAGGAGGCCTTAACAACTATGGAAAGCATTCTCCAAAATAACTACAATATGAAGATAAATAAAGACAAAACAAAATTGCTAACTGTGGGCCGAGTGCAGCATCGGATGGGAGTAGTTATGTCAGGAGTGCCATTGGGGAACACAAGGGAGTTTGTCTACCTTGGCAGTAAAATAACGTGGGACGGACGGTCAAAGAGCGACATCGACAGCCGTATACACCAGGCTAGACTTGCATTTAATAAAAAAGCAAAAATAATAGAATCAAACAACATAGACCTGAAACTGAGACTACTCCTCATCAAAACATATGTATGGAGTATTTTGATGTACGGCTGCGAGACATGGTGCCTATCCAAAAGGGATAAACGAAGACTAGAGGCTTTCGAGATGTGGTCGTATAGAAGGCTTCTAGGAATTTCCTGGAGAGACCACACCACAAATGAGGAGGTTCTCCAAAGAATCCAAGGAGGAAGGCACCTGCTCAGGACTTTGTCCGAAAGGCGTGCAAGATGGATCGGCCATGTAATACGGCAAGAAGGTCTCTTGCATGCCATAATGGAGGGGATGACCGAGGGAACCAACTCTAGGGGACGCCCACGCCAAGAGTACCTGGAGGACCTGCTGGTGGACGTGCGCTGCTCAACATATGCAGAGCTTAAAAGAGCCGCACAAGACAGGGAGGAATGGAGATCAAGAGTACAAGATATTGCTGCAAACCAATCCCAGGATTGAAACAGAAGAAGAAGATTACATGCATTCCCACAAGTAGACATTTGTAAGTTCGCGCTTACACATAATGCATGTTGACTTACAACATAAAAACCCAATCTCAAATGAACATAAGCCCTGCAACTCTTGCCAGCCTTCCCTGAAACAAAGGTGAAATTTGCAAAGTGAACCATTTTTTAAAGGATGGGTGGTCGATTTTCTTTAACAAAGACTGCATGTTCTTAATTTACATGTTTTCCGAATTTTAACGCGAGGAAACTATGCGCTATATACACATTCCCCAAATGTTAAGGGGTTGGGCAACGCCTCTAGTTTTATATTTAAGAAGATATTCATATTCCTTTTTGAAAAAACGACTCATTGTAAGATTAAAGACGAAAAATCGATGTCGGTTTCAGCAAGGCCGACTCTAACTCCAACTTAAAAGTCTATTCTGAAATCTGAGCTCGCCACAACTCCAGCATGAATATAAAGTAAAATTGTCATTCAACCTAAACTCCAATAATACTTAAACTACAAGTCAGAGTCGACTCTGTTTCTTTTCGGGATCCACATAAAAAAATCACTCTGACTTTATATGGTTCCTTGCAAAGACGATGTGTTTGAGTGTTGAATATTCTCTCCATGCATTTTAAACTATCTCCTAACTTCAGTTTTGTAAAATGTAGTCATATTAAGAAATTTTCCGTGAGCCGTGATTCAATATTTCAAATGATTTCTTTTGCTTTTTAGTTTTGTGTGTTTTGTGCGCCACAAAGCAATTTACTAGCAAAAAGGTGCTGAATTCTGTCAGTTTTACTAAAATGGCAAAAACAAATCACAAAACAATATTGTAATAAAGTAAATACGATGTAATATTAACTATGACAGTTGTCAAAATCGACTGCTGGCCATTTAAATCATCTCTGAGCTGGATTTGTGTCAGCCTAAGTTGGCATACATTTGCAGGTTAGGTTTGGGTGTCCGTTGAGCTTGGGACGCAAGCCTTACTCCTGCAGGAATGTTCAAGAATCAAAATTAAGCAAAACGTGGGCTCAACGGACGACGAAAATGTCTAAGAATAGCACCGTTAAATTCTAAATCAACTCAACAACTCCTTGTTCTGAGTTTATAAATAATATTCATATTTGACTTATTCCTAAACCTTTTACACCATCACACCATTTTACACCATCTCCAAATCTAAGTTATGATGATGATGATTTTTATAGCGCCGTTCCGTGACCACTGCAAGGGCGTCAGTGGTCTGCAGTGGTCTGCAGTGGGTCTGCAGTGGTCTGCAGTGGTCTGCAGGGGTCTGCAGTGGGCTGCAGTGGTCACGGAACGGCGCTATAAAAATCATCATAACTTAGATTTGGCCACATTCCGTGTCACTGCAAGGGCGCTTTCAAGCTTGACGCGGCGGTGAAGAAATGGGTCTTTCTATCATCATTGGTACTCCTCATCTCTCATCAAGTGTTCCTTGACTCATAGGTTAGTATGAGGCGGACTCCCCGTGCTGTAAAAATTGTTTCGGCCAATGCCACCCCGGATTCAGGAAAAGGCGGCAGGAGTTGCAAGGTTAATTTTTATGTGAGGTTTTTTTATCTGTATGCACACATGCAGAATATGGAGGCGCGTACCTACATATACTTGTCTGAGAGCATGCATTTAATATAAACCTTAAATGTTAACATATATTTGCAACTTAGATTATAGATTATATAAATTCGATTTAGGCGACTTTTTAAACTTATCTAAACTTGCGCTATAATTTCGATGAACAACCCTGGCGATCGTTTATATTGTACCAATCACACAACAATCACTTTCTAAGAAGAGTCAATTGAGCATGCTCGGCATGTTTCAAAACATATTATTTGTATTGAAGTTAGGTACAAGGGAGTGTGTCGTAGTATAGAAGGGGCGGCTTTCTGTGGGAGGAGGCGGGAGGGGAGGTTTACTGTTGTGGGGGTGGAAAGGAAGCGGGGGGTCGGCAGAAGAGAGGGTGGGGTGGGTGTCAGGGACAACCATCAACAGGTTATACCGAAAGCAAGCCTCGGAAAACATGACCTAGAATAACGTCTACGTACAATAACAACAACGTAGGTTTAGTACACCTGTTGTCTTGCCATACAACCGAATTTACAAAGTACTTAAGTCTTCGCACTTATTATCCCGGCTTGGATGCTTTGTTTTACTATCTTAATTTTGTTTCATATAAATTAAAATACTTAAAATCAAAGTTCAACTTACAAAATGAAATATACAAGAATTTGCCTTGACTTATAGGTAGTAGGAATGAGGTTGACCACAATAACAGTATGAAAATGTAACTTAAGCTACTGTGATTAAGCTTATTTATTGAAAACACGAGGTCGAGGTATTCGAAGGCTGAGTTATTCTTGCCGGTTTTATAAATTTTATGGTGTAAAATAAACTAACAAAACGTAAGGTCATTTCTGAAAGAGTAAGTGGCGATCGAACCCTCTGGTTTTGAACATAAGGTTTTTACCAACATATATCAAGAAGCCCAGAAGAAGGAGATAAAATTCTAAAAAAGTAAATTCTGGTTGTTACGTATTTCACGGAATTTTTTCTTGCTAATGGTTGTATTAAGTTATGAAATGGCTAGCGTACTGCACATATGTAGTATTGGATAAACAAGCTTTGCTACAATATGTACGTAGATACGCAATCAATGTAAATGCAATAAACTTCCCATTCGATTTTCCACGTTTAATCTTTTTTCCATTTACCTTTTGAAATTTAATCCTTTGTAAAAACGTTGAAGGTAATTTACATTTAAAAATCGGATGGGTGATGAAAAGATTTTCGCTATTGAAATTTTTTTACGAATGCCGGTACACAACGAATGTAGTATTGTTTTCAACATAGATGGCAAGCAAGGACTATGACTGGTAAAATAGAATGTTAAATGAAATGAAGAAGAAATGTGAAAGAAAAGTCGAGAAAATTAAGCCAGGATTAGCTTGGTGAAGCTGATAAGACTTGACATAACGAAAGAATGTAACAGAAGTAAATGTGTTAAAAACATTAATAAATATAAATGACTTTAAAGAGGTAGGGCAACAAAGGATCTAGCCTCTTCCAGCAGATTGGTATCAAAATTACAGTTACAAATAATAATGTACGTAGAAATACAATAAATTTTGTACCTATTCGTCCTTATTAACGTATGGCATTGGAAAATGGTTCACACTTTGGTAGCCTAATAGATATTTGTTCTGTGCTTGGGTTTTAATTTTAATTGTTGATATTATAATGCATAACGTACACGCAACAAGGCTGCATAAGTAGTGCAACTTCTCACCTCGTTGTTCCCGAAGGAGTCGCATACGGTGGGTGGAACCTTTTCATTTTCAAATAAAGTGACTAGCCCCCGGAACTAATAAGGAAAATCAATCATAATTAAATTCAGCGAGGGTAGGATATAATGTGATCTATGTGTAAGGTTCCAAGGATAAATTGCATTACAGATTCACATTTAATACAAGATAAGCAGATAAGTTTTAGTGTATGCCTTAACAAAATAAAATTTCAGAACTTAAAATATCAAAGCAGCAACTTTTGCCGCTGAAACGGAAGTAGCATAATTTCTTATTTTACTCTTATTCTTAATAGGCAATTAAAAACGTTTTAAATGTAGTTATAGCGTAAAAAAATAAGGCACATATTCAGAAACTAAAAGAAATCTTTTTGCGATAAATATATATTAATTTTAAATGCATGCTTACAAGTAGATACGTGCAAGTTCGCGATTCCACATACTGCATTTGTATTTACGAAATAAAAACACGATTTCAAATGAATATAAGCCCACATTAAATAATTTGTTATATGTGAAAATAAATTTCGTTAAATTTTTTAAAAATATACTGAAAATAAAACAAAATAAAGTGACAAACTACAGCCTGCACACTCCGTGTTTTATGCTGGTGTGACTGCTTTATTCCCCACTATCAACTTCCCACAATATTTGCCATCCTTTCAATTCTTATTACTTGACTCCATTTCCGTGAAATTGAGAGACGAATCAAGGTGCAAAGTAAACGTTGAAAGTGAATTATTTCAATTTTAAATAAAGGACGCAATAGTGTTCACAGTTAAATTAATGCTTAACTAAAAGAATTGATAGAAACGAGTTAGGAAAATTTTATCTACATTTCTTGGAAAATGGGAAAAACCGGCCTGGCTTCGCTTCCATACATCAAGGTGGGTAAAAGTATGCCACTGTGTACCGCCTGCTGTGTGCTGTGTACCGCCTGTCTGCTTGTAAGAATGCGTTTCATATGAATTTTAAATGATAAATACATATCTTCGCAGCTTAGATTGAGATTTAGATTTAGGTATTTGGTCAAGCCACATGGGGTTTTTAACCAGTTAAAGAGCATATTTGAAAATTTGTTTGTTTGTACCTACTTCGCTAGCATTAAAGCCCTCTACGGCTCTACCTACTGTTTATAACGTTAAGTATTGTAACGAGATGGATTTGTTTGTTTGGTAAAATGGAACATGAGATTTGAATTTGAATGAAAAGGAAAACAAAGGAAGGCAGAAAGAGAGGAGAAGCTTGCCTGGCGGGATAGCCACAAGCATGTGTAATTAAGAATAAAGAATATTATTGTGCTGTGGTTTATTGTGTATACATTGTGAAAGGAATAAAAATAAACATATTAAAGTGGCTGTTAATTATTAATTGTGTCAATCAGCAGGACAGAAGAAAAACCCTCACAGTACCTTGACTACGGACAAATATTCAAATGTCTTTAAAAAGACGATAAAGGTTTATTTTGAGTTCTGCCAATACCTCAATAAAAAAAAGTATTATGAGATCTTGATAAGAAAGAGGTCTATGTTCAATAATGGACAGATTTGTCTTTTTTGAGTATGTTATAATTTCATGCAAGCCCAAACGCCATTGTGATCTATGGTGATCGATGAAATATGAAACTCCAGGATTGAAGTCGTATCCGGGCTCTGTCCCTTTAGCGGATTTTCCCTTCAAGCGCTTATAATATTGCTTGAATATAAACTCCAAATCGCAAGCAGTTTTATAATACGCTCCACCAATATTTTCATCGGAATATGCGAAAATATTCTTTAAAAGTGTATCAGAAATTCATATACAGAGGAAGTGTGAAAGGAAAAAGAGGTAAAGAACGACCGAGATAATTATGGAGTGATCAGTATGAGGAGATTATGAAAGAATGGAATGTACAAAGCGAGCGTAAAAGAAGAAAATGCATGGAAAAGGTGATGGATATGAATGAACTGAAAGAGGTATGTAAGGATAGGAAGAAATGAAGGAAGCTCTGCAGAGGCTCTGGCCACCTCTAGTGGAATTACGACAGAGTTACAGTTACAGTATGACACCATTGATTTTCACAATGGAATTGTCGGTGTATTTAACATTCATTTCCGAAATCAAATAATCAATGTGTCTGCTAATGGTTTATAATTGTCCTTGAACCTTATCAGCATTTTGAAATCGACAAACTAGACGCATGGGCATAAATGAAAAATAATTAATACATATGACATAATCCTAGTTGCACTCACTCAGCAAAAATTTAATACATTGTTAGTTAAGTAAATGCATTTTTAGTAAAAGTACTTTTTAATCCAAATAGCGCAGTGCGCATGACTTCATTAACTTTAATCACATCAAACGATTCACTGAAAATCTGAAATTCGCATGTTGTTTTTAAACAAACAATAACTCGCAAGAATATTTTTAAGATCTTGCTGGAGTGATGTTTTCCGGGATCTGTTGCCGTGGTCTGTGGGAGCTGGAGCATCATTCCAGCATCATCAGCCGGCCGTGTAAGCCTAAAACTCTTATTAATTTTAAAGATCTGTTTGTCATTACACACATGTAATTTTTACAATTCATATAAGTAAGTCTCCAATGTTCGAATTACATCATAATCTTAATAATAATAATATAAGGATGATTTATTTGGTGAGCGCTGTTTTTGTGTGTACTACACCTCAAGAGCCCTCTGCAAGCTTGGTCGTCGCTGTAGAAAGCGCCAATTCTCAAGCAAGACCCAGTGCTTGTAAGGTTGGATGGACCTTTAAGTGGCCGGTCTTTGGTAAAGGTTTATTAATTTTTCAACTCAGCGAAGAGCACATTCGAAATATAAATGGTATATTTTTTGTGCTCCGCCGGGATCCGAATCCACAACCTTCCATTTACGAGTCCGAGGTGTTGCCACTGGACAACGGATCGGTCCATGAAATAATTAATCATCTTTTCACTTAAAATCATTGTCAATTTCCGGTCGATAGCTCAGTTGGTAGATTGTTTGCATTCGATACCGTGAGCTCGGGTTCGAATCCCACCGAGGGTGTCAAAAATGATTTCCCGTTTCGGTGTTGAAATCAAACTCCAAAATAAAATACTGGCAAAGCTTATTCAGTCTTCACAAGAAATGAGTACCAGCCTACTATTGAGCTGGAAAACCCCAACTTCAACCGATGTGGTTGGAGAAAGGCCGGCCTCCTTACATGTAAAAATAAATAGGTTCGACTCACTACTTACGCCTCTTTGGGGATAACGCGGCAAGAAGTTACACTCTATGTGTAGCTTAGTTGCGTTTTTGTATCACAATCTCACAATAATAATGAACAAGTCTGAATAAAAATCGGAAATGAAATTAAACTATCAACCCCACAATCAATAATTAAATACAAACACCAAAACTGTTGTTGCCTCTGTTTTCTTTGAGATCTCATTCTGAAAGAGAAGCACGTGTTAGATGAGCTGATAACATCATGTAAAGTTTCCTTTCTATCTTTGATGATGCGGTCGTGTTGTGAGAATCAAAGTCTGAAATACATCTAGATTCCAGAGAATAGAAGAACAAACATTAGAGATAAAGATGATATTATAACATTGAGTGAAGCCAAAGACACAGGGTAGGTGTGGCTAAGGGGGAGATTGACGAGGGTTGCTAATTCCAACCCTTATTTGACCAGCAAATGATGATGATAATGTTTTAGATTACTAAGCTCGTAAATAATCACTCTTTGGTTGGCTAAATATTTTGAAGGAGATATATTTGAAATGTGCAGTTCATCGACTCTTATTGTTGTTGTGTTACTTTGGTGAAGATCGGCGATCATAATGGCAATTTGCACCTACGATGTTGCTGCGCGAGACAAGAGAGAAATATTGTGCTTCTGTCAAACCACTGTCTTTGGTTCTTTACCGAGATACCCTTTGACCTGGAGTCTGTGGTTTCCCAATACATCCATGTATGCTGATATGTTTTTTTTTCTAAGCTTCACTTATAATGTAACCTCTTGCTGCGGCGATTCACGACCTATTTATTTTCACGGGTAACGGAATCGGCCTTACGTCAACCACTTCAGTTGAAGTGGGGGTTCCCAGCTCCCGAGAGGACTGGAACTGATTTCTTGCAAAGGTTGAGTAAACATTGCGGTTATTTCATTTAGGGGTTTGAAATAAACTCCGAAACGGTAAATTGTTTCTAAAACCCTCGATAAGATTCAAGCCCGGGCTTACGGCATGGAATGCATGCACTCTACCAACTGAGCTATCGACCGGACAAGGTAAAACCTAGTATTTCTGATTTTCTATTATGTGGCCGCAACAAAACATTTTTCTCCTTTTGAAGGGCAAACATCTTTAATTGGTATTAGGCTTATCAACTCCACTGTTAAAAATAGAATATTTGGTTATTTTACCCCTGGTACAAGGAAGGGTGGCAAAAGTGACAGAGATTTATACGCTCTTCTGGATTTTTATTTTATAAGTACACATGTCTGTAAGCGAAAACTTACACTTGTCTGCTTGTGGGTGTGCATCAAATATGAATTTTCACAACGCAGATTAAAGATAACATTATAAAATGCCATGAGCAGCTGTGATTAAAAAGCATGTCTATTCCAAAGTCCATTTGTTGGAATGTTTTCATAGAATCCCCCATTCATGGTTTCAATGATATGCAATATCAAAGAAAAAATTCAAACGCTTTTCATTGAAAAAAGTTTCTGAGTAAAATTCAGAGTACTCGTACTACTACAAGTATCTTTTTTTTGTTAGTGTGTAGATATGTCGAAAGTAGAAAAAAATGTGATGGATTTATCATTCAAATGGAGTTACTGCCATATTAAAATTTCAAATTTGTGATGGTGTTAGGTCCTTACATATGAAATTGGCGTTTTGCCGTAGGTGCTGGCCACTTTGATTTCAAATATCTCTTCTTTGATTAAGAATTTAAAATTCAAATTTATACAGCTATTTACTCATATATTTGTGTTTTTAAAATCGCAATTCATTTGTTCGTCCCTTAATTATTATTTTCATAGCTCATTCTAACCTATAAGTCAAGGAATTTGAGTTAGAAAATCCTTAAACAACGTAAATCTTAATTTATAATGTAAAGTTGCGAAAAAAGTTATTTGATGATTTAAATTGAATGCACACCCACAAGCTGGCAAATTTCATTTCACGCTAACATATAGTTGTGGCGCTTGATGTTTTTAATATTAGAATATACAATCTAAGTTGCACAGATACAATAACTTTTATAATTCATATTCAATGCATGCCCCCCTGGAGACACGAGTGAGTTCGCGCTTATAAATGCTGCACGTGAACTTACAAATAAAAATTAAGGCCTCTAATGAACATTAACCCTGCAACTTTGGCCTTTTTCAGAAACAAGGGGAACATTAGTCAAGTGTGATATATGAAACTTTTTTCGTATTTTTTACGAGAGAAAACACTAAACGAGTGTAAAAGCCCTGTAGTTTAGAAGTTTTCATGATCATTTTCTTGTAATTCATTCACTTACTATGAAAAATTCTTCGCAATGAAATGTTTTATTCACGATTTCGCAAACCAGTGAATGAAGCACTTATTCAGTTTTACCTTTAATTTGGCGATATAATGTCTGTCTTTTCTTTATAAGTTACTGAAATTAACTTAGCTATTACATATTCTAACATTACAGGTTCTTCAACTGCAAAAAATGTTTTCAAATTCAACTTAAATGCGTTATCTATGGATCTAAGATACTCAGAACATCTAATCTAAGTTGCAAAGATATGTTACATTGGAGATTCACATAACATCCACATAACATAAAAAGAGCTCAATTATCTTTATACCGCCAAAATTTTTCAAATTCCATTTTAAAGCATTTAATTCACATAAAGAAGGTAAAGGTAAAAATGATTGCGAAGCCAGACTTAAAACTGCTCGTAGGGCCTAGCAGCCAACCGTACGACAGCACGGTCGGTCTGCTAGTGTACCTATAAAAACCCCAAATGGAAAAACGACCTTCACATTCAGAAAATGTTCGAAATATCTTGTTGGTTTAGTTTTTCTAGTTGTTTTTTTTTATGTAAGGGTTTTTCGTAGGTATTATTCTTCCACTGTTTTAATCCAAGGATTAGTTTGCAGAAATCTTAATCCGCCTTTTTTCTCTCTATCCAAAACAATCCTTTGTAGCTCCTCGTAAGAGAAACAGCATATATCAAGACAAGCTCATTTTACTGGTTTTCCTTTCTTGCGCCTTAAATGAGGTAGTTTTCTTATTTTTTCACATCCAATATGTCGTTACCTGAGGAAGTTCTTCCGCCTTTGGATATTATTCACTTCTCCAGAACAAGATACTACCATCTCCAACATTTTTCTGGTGAGACAAAAATTGATGGTAAGCTTACTCCTGGACTGAATTCTTCGGTGTTAATCCCAGACAACTAATCCATGTCTCAACCACCACTTAACGTGAACTGTCCATAAAAAAAACGATGATGGAAGGATGGATCAGCTATGGATCAAATGTGTTGTGAATAACCCTGTTTGATTACATGGAGATAAAAAAATCATTGTTCAATTCAAAAATCTTGTCAATAAAAAGTTTTCTTAGTTGTGCCTTTTTCATATGGTTATTATTATTATTATTTTTTAAAAAAAAACGAGCAAAGGGATGGGAAAGATAAGAATAATAAAGGAACTATGAAACGGGTCCATATGAATAAAGAATTGGCAAAAGCAGTAATTTAATAAATAAACATAATTAAGTAAGAATATATACTACCTACTCCGACAATAGTTTAGAAAAATATTAAACAAAATGACCATAGAAGCACAAATATAATACAATTGTGATGTCAAACTAAGGAGGACACAAGACAGTGGGTAGAACTGGATCAAGGTGGCTGGAAGGAGTGGCAGTAGATGGGTGGGATAGTGGAGCGATAGGTCATGGGGAGACAGCGTTGGCAGTGGTTTATTAAAAGGGACAGGAATTCGCAGAGTTGAAGTTGGTAAATATTTTTCTTTTTCAAGCATAAAATCTGTTTTTAGTTTGAACATAAATTCTCCAGTAACATGAAATTTTCAAATTGAAATAGTTTCTCATATATCTGAACCTTAGAGCAGTGATTCCAAAACTATGGTACGCGTACCAACAGTGGTACGCGACGCTTCTTAAGGTGCAGCAGTGCAAGCAGTCATGGTCATAGAAAATACATAGTAAAAAATTAAATAAAACTTTTTTTCAATTTCACGCTTAAAATTTAGTACAAACTGAGCCAAATATTTCTTCTCTTGTCTCGAACATGCAGCACAATTTTTCGCACTATTTTCGTGCGTGTGTCGATTTTCAGCTTTTTCATAAAAACTGGTGATCTCAACTGAATTCTAGATTTATTAAAGTAAAGTATTTAAAAAGCGTATCGAAATACAAAAAAAAAGCATGAAGTGGCGATGTTATTAAAAAATAAAACAAAATCGCCTTTTTTCCATTCTCATACAAATTTTACATGTCCCCAATCCGTTTTTGACCCTTTGATGGCATGATACGATCAAAATAGTCAAGCGTTTTTAAAGTTGAGTATTTTTGCATATACCTTAGTAACGTATCTTTCATTTTAATTCACGATTTTTACGTTTTCTTGAATGTTACTCATGGCCCCAGTGTGTTACTGGTTCACGAATGTTATGGTACAAATTTAAACGGCGATACCCAGTCCCTTTTTTCTAAATGTGCAGGAGACGAGTTTTTGTGAAAATGTGCACTTTAAACCATCATAACTTCTAAACTAGATGAAATATTTTTGATTTGTAATGACTGTTTGTATTTTATCTTTATTTAATTGCGATTTTATTTGACCGTTTACTATTTTACAATACAAATAAAATGGACTTCCGCGGTTTATCCCACAGATCACGGAATGTTTATCCCCTGTCTCTGTTTCTCTGCCGTCAGATACAAAATCGTTGAATGAAATATATTATACTTCATCCAAAGATAGGTACCTTTTACCCACAATTTCATTCTCTTCTATTCAGAGAGTTTTTTTTTGTTTTGAAAATTTTGAGTATTTTGCAGCAATGTAAGTTCTTCAAAAATACATATATTCAGAAAAGTAAACCATATTGTCTTTATCAGTATGCCAAATAGTATACATTTTCAAATCCACAATACCACAGCACCCATGTAAGAGCAGGCGTTTTGTGGTATAAGTCATTGGTCCGTAGTCCAGGGGTAACACTTCGGACTCGTAAATGGAAGGTTGTGGGTTCGAATCCTGGGGGATCACAAAAATATATCATTTATATTTTCAAATTTGCTCTTCGCTGGGTTGAAAAATTCATAAACCTTTACCAAAGACTGGTCATCAAAAGGCTCATCCAGCTTAACAGCAACTAGGTCTTGCTTGAAAATTGGCTCTTTCTACAGTGATGAACAAGCTTGCAGAGGGCTCTTGAGGTGCGATACACACAAAAACAGCGCTCACCAAATAAATCAGCCTTTTTTTTTAATTGTGTCAGTCGACATAATTCAATGTGTTTGAGAATAAAGTGGAAGATTATAAAGTCCGGCAATATAAATTTATAAAATACTAGCAGACCGACCGTGCTGTCGCACGGTTAGCTGCTAGGCCCTACGGGCAGTTTTAAGTCTGGCTTCGCAATCATTTTTAATGTTCCCCCTGTTTCTGAAAAAGTTGGCCAAAGTTGCAGGGCTAATGTTCATTAGAGGCCTTTATTTTAATTTGTAAGTTCACGTGCAGCATTTATAAGCGCGAACTCAATCGTGTCTCCAGGGGGGCATGCATTGAATATGAATTAAAAAAGTTATTGTATCTGTGCAACTTGGATTATATATTCTAGTATTAAAAACATCAAGTGTCACAATTATACGTTAGCGTGAAATGACATTTGCCAACTTGTGGGTAAAAATGGTTCACTTGACATAATATGTTCTCCCTGTTTCTGAAAAGGTCGGCAAAAGTTGCAGGGCTTACGGTCATGAGAGGCTGAAATTTTTATTTGTAATTACACATGCAGCATTTGTAAGCGCGAACTCACTCGTGTCTCCGTGGGGCCGTGCATTCAATACGAATTATAAATGTTAATGCATCTATGCAACTTAGATTATATATTGTAATATTAAAAAAGTTAAATGCCGCAAAAAGTATGGTTTCTTTTGAAAAGATGACCTAATCGATCGCCATTATTTCTAAAAAATACATGTTATAACTTGTTGAAGTATATTTTGAAATAAATAAAGAATATAGGTAGGTACTCAACGGAATTCAACTGAAAAAGAATCGACTTGTATGGTGACTTCGAAGCCTATATTGAAGTGCTGGCAATTTATTTGAAATTCGAATGTCAAAATGAGTTTTGTTTCACGCATAGGTTTTACATAAAAAGGTGTTGAAATCGATCGTATTTATTTACTTAAAAAACATCAATTTTAAGATTTTTTATAAAAGACAGACACGTCCGAAGTTCTGAATAATATTTGGTGTGAATATGATGTGAATCTGTACAGGAGTTCTTCAGGCTGTATTAAAAAAAAAATCCCGTTGTTTTACAAATATGTTTCTCATACTTAATGGCCTTAGTAAAAAAGTGACTTTAATGAAAAAAATCACGCGTATAAAATAATTTTTTATCTTAATTTTAAAGTAAGTTTTTTTTAAATATCATAAAAAATGACGCCACAAAAAAATATTAAAAAAACTCGTTTTTTTTTTACTTTTTTTTGCTCGCATTTTGTTGTTTTGTATTTGGAAAAAAAAATTCTTCATAATTATAGAATGATACAAATTCTAGTTTGTAGTGTGATTTTTAATAGAATAATGTGAATAGCTTTTGCGATTATATGAAAAAACTCTTTTCAAGAATTAAATAAGTTAATTAGTTTCAGTTTTTTCATATTAGTGCAAAAACTATTCACATTATTCTATTAAAAATTACACTACAAAGTAGAATTTGTATCATTCTATAATTATGAAGAAAAAAAATATATTTCCAATACACAAAACAACAAAATGCGAGCAAAAAAAAGTAAAAAAAAACGAGTTTTTTGTATATTTTTTTGTGGCGTCATTTTTTAAAATTTAAGTTATATAAAAAAAACTTACTTTAAAATTAATAAATATTTTCTCCCATCTCTTTAAAAATAACTCATTTGAAATAGACTGAAGTGCTAACGATGGCTCCAATCAAATTTCATTTTTTAATTTTAAATCTCAATATCAAGCGCTTTTTACCATATGTTTCCTGCCTATTAGGCGCATGTGCCTGTATGCGATGCACGTCCTTGCAGGCTACTTGTATTATAATTAAACATCTGATATTTCAAATTCAAGATGGATGTCGTGGAAGAGGAAGACCGAGAAAAATATGGATGGATCAAATTTCCGAAATGGCAAATGAATGAAATATCCAGTCATAATAATAGAAGAAGAAGGTTGTGACTCTGGAAGAAATGAGAGAAGTGTGTAAGGTGTATGTTAATTTGAGATTCGGGTTTTAATATTGAAGGACCACATGCGGCATGTTGAAGCGCGAACTTATACGTCTCTGTTTTGTGAAAATGAATATAATGTGAATTCTCTCTTACATATATTTTGCAACTTAGATTAGATTAGATTAGAAGTTGTGACCTTGTTGGGGATGGGCATGTGAATCCCACGAATGATAAGCGGTCGATATGATAATGATTGTCCCCATGGCTGTTGTCGCGCACTCCTATGACGTATACCCGCCGGTCTGTTTGTGCGCTGCGTTCCTTGGGCGCTCACCCCATACACAGCGGCTAATGCGGCCACCCTCTCCCTGATCCTCCCTCCGAAATCGGAAGAAAGCGGTTATTTTTAGATAGACGCTACGGAATCGATCGAGAAGTATTTGGCAATGCTCACCTTTATTTGAATATCGACGGTTGGAATGAATATTTAGACGATTCGCAACATTTCCCAGACTAATAATAATATTAGTTCGTTTTATAATCCACAACTATTTTTTTTAAAATATATATAAATTCAATAGGAAAAAACTAAGTTTTCTTTCACTTTTTTTTGTTTTTGATTAAAGTTTTTCGCCTAATAAGGCATCTTGAGGAGCATAATTTTTCTTAAGGAGCATAATATTAATTTTTGTAACAAAAATTCATAGATTCTTTTTTACAAAAATATAAGATTCGAAATGTATTATTGTTAGTTATATTTAATTATTGATTAACATTTTTTATGAAATAAAAATTAAATATGTTAGATTATATGATTTTTTTAAATTATTAATGCTATGCAACTTTTGCGACATTGGCAAACATTAGGCGACATTGCCCCGAAACATGGACGACATTGGCAAAGTGAACCATTTTTTACAGTATGAATGGTCAGTCTCATACCAACCTATAAGCCAAAGAAGAAGAAAAGATAATAATATTAGGATGATTTATTTGGTGAGTGTTGTTTATGTGTGAATCACACCTCAAGAACCCTGTGCGAGCTTGGTCGTCGCTTTAGAAAGCGCGAATACTCAATCAAGACCCAGTTGCTGTTAGACTGGATGGACCTGTAGTGACCAGTCTTCGGGAAAGGTATATGAAATATTCAACCCAGCGAAGAGCATATTTAACAATATATTTATATGGTAATTATTTAAAAAATTCAAATGGAAACAAAGTTTTAATTAACTTATTTATTTATTTTTTGTGCTCGATTATTTTCGCCTAATGAGGCATCTTCAGGAGCAGATTGGTTACAAATATTTTCATATAAAAATAATTTTCAAGACAAGTTTTTTTCCCAAAACTATAATAACCCTAAAAAATATAATATACGAGTACATGTTTTGTGCTCTGCCGGGATTCAAATCCACAACCTTCCATTTATGAGTTCGAAGCGTTACTAAAAACTTATTAGTAAAATTTTAAATGCTACGTTATTGAAATAATTGTATTTACATCTTTGATTTTTATTTTATTTTTTATTGAACAAACAGCAAAACCTACCTACATTAACACAAATGAAGGAAAGAAATGTTTATTGTGAAAAAAATGCAAACAAAAATGTTTTCATTAACAAAAATAACAATAAATGAAAGAGAACGGCTTTTACTAAATGTTTGAATGAAGGATAAGGGATAAACGAATAGCAAAGTTGAGTAGAGGCCTTCGTAGAATAAAATACGTGTTTCTGGAAACGGCTCAGAAAAGGTAGGCTCAAAAATATAGCTTCCTAATAGTGATTAAAATATTTAAAAATAAATAATCTACTCGTACTGAGACGTCACCTCTTCTTCTAGATTATTTTACATACATTTATACTTGTTTTTCTGTTTTAATCCGAAGATTGGTGTGTAGCATGTAATTTTCATCCATTTTTTTTTTATCATTTCTCCCATTTCAATCCTTTTTGCCTATCAGTAAAAAATGGTTGACTTTGAATACTTCACCTGTTTCAGGGAAGGTCGGCAAGAGTTGCAGAGCTTATGTTCATTTGAGTTTAGATTTTGATGTCGTAATTCCACATGCAGTATGCGTAAGCGCGAACTTAAAATTTTCTGCTTGTGGTAATGCATTTAATATAAATCTCAAATGTAACATATCTTTGGAACTTTGATTATATAGAACTCAACAAACTTAACTTTTAGGTTAGTATGAGGCTGGCCACCCTTACTGTAAAAAATGGTTCACTTTGAAAATTTCATCTCTGTTTCAGGAAAGGTCGCCAAGAGGTGCATGGCTTATGTTTATTTAAGATTGGGTTTTTAAGTTGTAAGTCCACATGCAGTATGTGTAAGCGCGAACTTTCAAATGTCTGCTTGTGGGAATGCATTTAATATGAATCTCAAATGGTATGTATCTTTGCAACTTAGATTATAGAACTAAACAAAATAATTTCCTTGACTCATAGATTGGTATGAGGCTGACCACCCAACTGTAACAAATGGTTCACTTCGCCAACGTCACCCTTGTTTCAGAGAAGATCGGCAAGAGTTGCAGGGCTTTTGTTCATTGAGATTGTGTTTTTATGTTTTAAGTCCACATGCAGCATGTGTAAGCGCTCTTACTTATACGTGTGTGCTTGTGGAAATGCATTCACTATGAATCTCATATCTCAAAATATATTTTGCAACTAAGATTATAGATTTAGATTTAAGATACGTTGGTATGCATTTAATATACAACTTAAATGCTATTTATCTTTGCAACTTAGATCTATAATCTATAATCTAAGCTGCAAGGATTTGTAAGCATTTAAGGCTCATATGAAATGCATGCCCACAGACAGGCACATGTAGGTTCGCGCCTACACATTCTGCATGTGTGCATACAAATAAAGAAAACCTCACATGGACATAAACCTTGCAACTCCTGCCGCCGTTCCCTGAACCGGGGTGGCATTGGCAAAAGTGAACCGATTTTTACAGCACGGGTGGTCAGCCTCGTACCAACCTATCAGTCAAGGAGCACAAAAAATTATAAATGATATACAGAAATTCATAATGAGACACATTACAAATTAAAATTAAAATAAAGTAAAATTAAAATTAAACTTAATATTACACTTAGAATTAATGCCCTAGCCGCCATTGTTGCAAATCAACCGCCATTCCTTTCGGTCCTTACAAACTTCTTTCATTTCATTCAGAGTCATAATCTTTTTCATGCACTCTCTCCTTTTGTTATGACTCTGAATATCCCATTCATTCGCTATTTCGAAAATTTGATCCATCCATACTTTCCTCGGTCTTCCCCTACCACGGCTTCCATTCATAGTTGCAGCGTACACTCTCTTCGTCAGTCTTTCGTCATTCATTCTTTCCATATGTCCAAACCATTTTAACAAACCCCTTTTGATTTTTACTTTTATACTTTCCCTTGCACCACATTTTTCTCTCACTGACTCATTCCTCACCCTATCTTTCCGTTTTTTTCCAATCATACTTCTTAGAAAGTCCATTTCGACCGTATGGACTTTACTAATTTCACTCTCATTCATCGTCCAAGCTTCACTTCCGTACATCAAAGTGGGCACTAGTATACCACCGTGTACCGCCAATCGAACATTTTTCGATAAGTTTTGGTTTTTGGCCATACCAGCGGTGGCACCCAGTACACACCTTCCCTTCATTATTCTTCTTTCATTTATTATAGGCTAAATAGGTGCATCTTTAAATCTCTCAAATAGCTTGTACGGAGGTATTTGAAAATATTTGATAAAAAAAAAATACTTAAAATTCGGTAGAAAAATTCCATTATATTAAAAATCGTTTTTCGCCATCTATATTTCTAAAAACCTTCCAACCAATTTGTTAGCTTCCCTTATATATTTTAAATTATTGATTGCTGGTGTAAGTAAATACCTATTCCTGGCCAGGAAATATAGATTGGTGAAATTCATTCGTTTTAAAAAAATTATCTACTGATACTAAATTATCTATCTACTATCGATTATGGTGAATTCTCAAAAAAGCGCACACAGCTCAAAACTGATATTAAGAGTGCTCGGAGGTCCTACCTTGATAAAATTCAGTCCGGGATCGGAAGTGATTCTAGGGAATTTTGTAAATATGTTACATTATTTAAGAAAGATGGTAACTCAATCCCTACACTGATGGATGAAGACCTTATTACTACGGATCCTCAATCAGTTTATGAAAAGTTTTTAGAATATTTTCAATCCGTGTACAGCTCTCAAATCCCTGAATTAGATGTGGAATCTACTCTCAAGAAATTGTCAATATCTAATTCCAATAATATTAGCATTGACCTGTTCATGTTGGATGAGGTACAATCTTGCTTAGTTGGCATACATCCTAACAAAGCAGCAGGTCCAGATAATATACCACCAAAAGTCATTTTGACTATTGCAAAATCCATCGCAAAACCATTGTCATTTTTTCTCAATCTATGTATGAAAAGATGCACATTTCTGAAAATTTGAAAACTCACCAAAGTCATCTCCATACATGAATCTGATTCTAAGACAGATGCTCATAACTATAGACCAATCTCTATACTATCAACATTTGCTAAAATATTTGAAAGTTTGATTCATAAGAATCTACTAGAAAATATAAAGTCTCGTATCACCATACATCAACATGGCTTCTTGCCAAAGAGATCTACTGTCTCTAATCTTCTTATTATTTGTACAGACGTAGCTACTTATCTGGATTCTCAGCTCCAGACAGATGTAGTGTATACGGATTTTTCGAATGCATTTGATCAGGTAGATCATGATATCATTCTTAAAAAAAATGCATATACTTGGGTTTTCTAAATCCCTCTTTTTTTTCTTTGCCTTCTATTTGAGGAACAGGTGACAGTACGTCGAGATTTTATTTATTTTTATTTTTATTTTATTTTAGTTGGACAACAAACAGCGTTACATAAGAAATAAATAATAGCAATTACAAAAAACATGGCCAATTATATGTTGCCACGGATATCAAGCTTAGGAAGTTGGAAAGAATTACAAGATGTTAATTACAAGTGACTAATTACAAGAAAAAAATACTGCTCTCAAAACAGAATATGATGTAATTTTAAAAATAAATGAAATCATTTCTCCCTGAGTGAAGCACCCACCGCTTTGCGAAAGTGCGCCGTCCCTAAATGAAAAATATCAATGCTACTGAAACACTTGTTATATGTTTCACACACCCGGTAAATTGGCGCGCTCTGAGCATAGTTAGTGCGACACACAGGGAGATGAAAGAGTTGGTCTACCGTGTGCCTGGTTCTGCGAGTTGGAATATTGAGGGATAACATACACAAGATATCAGGGTTATCAATTTTGTTGTGCAAAATGCCGTGGATCAACATCATGTCGCAAACAACACGCCTATCCTCTAGGGAGTCCAGCTTATGATAGTCTTGTAATCAGGAAAAGATAAGTTAAACTTATAATTTTTTTTTTTAAATCTTTTTTGTACTCTCTCGATACGTTTTATATGCACAGCATAAGAGGGGGACCAAACAGGGGACATGTACTCAAGAAGTGAGCGAACCATTGATGTGTAGAGAACTTTTAATACCGTAACTTTTTTGAAGGGTTTGCAAGTTCGCAAAATGAACCCGAGCACCCTGAATGATCTCTCCAAGACATTGTCAATATGATTCACGAAGGTGAGTTTGCTATCCATTATGACACCCAGATCTCGTACCCGGTCAACGGACTCGAAAGGAAAATTGTTAATATAATAAAAATGATTTAAGGGTGAAAGTTTACGTGAGAACGAGACCTTGTGACATTTGCTAACATTAATGGATAGTCTATTGGCAGCGCAATATTCTGAAATCCGATCGAGGTCTAATTGAAGTCTTGCACAGTCAGATGAATCAGAGATAAATGACTTTACCTCTAATACCTTTCAGCCATTTTCCGGCGTTCCTCCATGATCAAATTTTGGTTCATTGGCCTTTCTTATATTCATTAATAATTTGGTAGATATCATTAAGTACAGTTCTTGTCTTCTTTGTGCAGACGATTTGAAGGTTTACATAAAAGTCGTAGATATTCACGACTGCATAAATCTACAAGATGATTTAGATGCATTAGCAGCTTGGGCTGAGAAAAACAAGCTCTTCTTTAACTCAAAGAACTGTGTCTCAATGTCGTTCACAAAATCTTTCAGACCCATCTTGCATGAGAACAGTATTGATGGGCAATTACTATCTCGTGTGAAATCAATGCGGGATCTGGGAGTTGTGTTTGATCCTGGACTTAAGTTTTCTGATCATATAACGCAGCTGATGACTAAGTGCTACCAGCTGCTGGGATTAGTAATCAGAGTGAGCAAACAACTCTCTGAGCCCAGAGCGATGGTTGACGTTTTTAGCTGCGTTGTACGATCCAAATTAGAGTACGCTGTCGAAGGTTGGACTCCTTACCAGCGGAAGTACATAGATACATATGATAGAACAAGTCCAAAAAAAGTTTCTCAGGTATCTCCTCATGAGTCGGAGTGGAAGTTATCCACAATTCATGTATCATGAGAAAGAACTTTGGGGGACTGGATTTAGAAGCCTGGAAACAAGGCGCAACAGGTCCCTTATGGTGCTCACTCATAAGGTCATCAATGGCTTAATTGGTAGTCCCACCCTGTTGGAGGGCTACAGGTTGTATGTGCCTGACGACCACACCCGAGGGCGAGGACACGATCTATTTCATGTATCGAAAAGCCGTACTGATGTCGTGGCGCAACACCCTGTGACTCGGAGTATAAAGCTCTTAAATAAGTCTAATATAGACATTTTTGAGTGTAATTTATTAACATTTAAAAATTTAATTAAAGAGTTCCTCCCAGCGCGCAGCGTGTTGATAGCTGTGAGGATACCTGTTGTGCACAAAAAAAAAAAAACTGAAATAATAAAACAGTGATTCGAACTCGTAACCTCCGCATCCGTAACCAAGCGTCTTAGCCAGTGATCTACGCCCGTCTTCCATAAGAGCGCGAAAATAGTCATACATAATGTTTAGAACTGTTATGTTGTCACTCACAATAAAGCCCCTTTCTAATTTTCAAAAGGGTGCGTGTCCGTGCTTATTTACATGTAGTGTAACAGTTTATAAACATGTTATATTCTCACCTCCCCGGAGAAGCGCAATGGCTTAGTCGGCTAAAGCGCAGCTCCGGAGGCCCAGCGACCCGGTAGGTCTCGTGTTCAATCCCCGGGAGAGTTTTTTTTTAATTATTCAAAAATCGAACTCTAAGCGATTAACGACCGCGTAGGGTATTATAATTAAGGATAAGCCAATGAATTGCTTAATATATGCTGTTCTCTTGTGAAATCTCGTCTCAGGAGCCCTCTGTGAGCTAAATTGTCGGTCAAGAGTCTCACTCAAGCTCATCTATCATCATCATATACCTGACGACGCATAAAAGTTCGCTCCTGAAAATAATTATCCTACAGTGTAATATCAACCTATCAGTAAAAAAAAGTGAATACAAAAGTGCATTATAGGTCAACAAATGGTATATTTTCTTTATTTTGACCTTAAAAAGACCACTTAACTGTGTAAAAAATCAATTTTTACTGTCCTCCAAATATTTATTTCCGACATTTGCAAATACCATAGCGTGATGCTCGGTGCAATTTGAATTATTAATATTCACAGTATTATTTACAAAACGCAGCGCTAAACTTTCGTAATAACAATATTTAACTGATAATAATATTACATAACAACAAAAAAAATGTATAAACTTTGTCACTGGTTTCAGGGAATGTCAAAAAGAGTAGGAGTGCTTATGTTTATTTGAGATTTGGGTTTTTATATTGTAGGCTCACATGCAGCATGTGTAAGCGCAAACTTATACGTGTCTGCTCATAGGAATGCATTCAATATGAATCTCAAATGTTATATATTCTTTGCAAGTTTTTTGTATAATTTTTAGTATAAAATATTTAAAAATATGGATAAATATATCTTTGCAACTTAGATTGTAGATTACTCCTTCATCGTAATATTTTTTTATGCAACGTTATTTATGATCCGCTGAAAATCGAACCCATTACTTTCTGATTACGAGCCTAGGTAAGTTTAGTTGTATAAATGCAAGGAATATTATTATGAGATGGTACTCGTATTTACAGATAGAGGTTGAGTGTACAGCAATACAGTCAATAAGTAAGTAACTAGCTATGAAAGTGTAGGTACGCTGTGGAAAAAAATAATTACATCAGGATCTGCAAACTGAACTTTGCCCTTAGAGACTTACTTAAAAATAGAAAGCAAAATATTCCCGTGTTGATCAGGCGTGCCTACTGTAATAATGAACAGTAAGTAATGGGTTGTTCGCTAAGTCGGCGATGCCCAATAGGAAATCATGGACTACAGAAAAACAAAGTATGAAAGATCACAACTCCAAATAAGGATAATTTAAGCAAAACTTAAAGCTAAAGATAAAAAATATGATAGGGGCGTGTTACATATAGGTTTAGATATTTACAAATCAATAACAAAATAAATTAAAGAAAATAAAAGCATAGATGGATTTAAAAGAAAAATTAAGAAGGCACATTAATACCGGTCAGTACCAGTACCATCAGTACCGGTCGATAGCTCAGTTGGTAGAGTGCTTGCATTCCATGCCGTGAGCTCGGGTTCGAATCCCACCGAGCGCGAGGGTGTCAGAAATGATTTCCCGTTTCGGTGTTTATTTCAAACCCCAAAATAATAATACCGGCAAGGTTTACTCAGCCTTCACAAGAAATGAGTACCAGCTTTCTCGGGACCTGGGAAACCCCCACTTCAACTGAAGTCGTTGGCGTAAGGCCGGCCCCCTTACCTGTAAAAATAAAAATGTTCAACTCGCCACATGCGACCCCTTCGGGGATAACGCGGCAAGAAGTTACCCTATATGTGTAGCTTAGTTGCGTTTTCACATCAATTAATTATATTAATAGTTTTTAGTACTTACTTTAATTTGTTGCGTTACAATTTCCTGAGGTTATTTATTGTTTATTTTGATTTTTTATCTAAATTTTGTTGTAAATTAGCAATAGCTATTATAAAATCAAAAAACTTAAGTCCATCTTTAATGTAAGGAACAAGCTTATACTGTTAATTCATCGACAAAGGTCTCATCATGTGCATTCTAATCGAATCTAATCTAATATAATAATAATCATATTAGGATGATTTATTTGGTGAGCGCTGTTTTGGTGTGTATCACACCTCAAGAGCCCTCTGCGAGCTTGGTCGTTAGGTTGGATGGACCTTTCAGTGACCGGTCTTTGGTAAAGGTTTATGAATTTTTCAACCCAGCGAAGAGCACATTTGGAAATATAAATGGTATATTTTTTGTGCTCCGCCGGAATTCGAATCCACAACCTTCCATTTACGAGCCCGAAGTGTAGCCACTGGACAGCGGACCGGTCCAAGAAATGCCAACAACACGCGGTGAACCTGAGCGGTCACCCATCCAGGTAGCATCCGCGAACATGGTATTGTCGTTGACAAGTTGCAAAGATACGAGTATGTAACATTGGGGATTCACATGATATGCACTATCACAAGCAAGCACGTACAAGTTCGCACTTGCACATGCCGCATGTGAACCTATAATAAAACCTAAATCTCAAACGGACATACACCCTGCAACTCTTGCCGTCCTTTCCTGAAACAGGGGTGACATTGGCATAGTGCACCATTTTCTACAGCATGGGTGGCCTATTAAAAATTTCAATCATAAGCGAAAACTTGTTCTGACTATTTGTGTCTCTTTGACGTGGAAAAGACACGTCGCGTCTTCTTTACCCTAAGATTTGTAGTATTTAAACATTCACATAAATTTCCTTTTAATTTTAATTAAAAAATAATTTTCACTCCATAAATTCACACAACTTAGAAAATTTAAATTCACCTTGCTTGCGTTAGCCAAAATGTATTGAGAATTCAAAGGCAGTCCTTGTGAGTGATTAAGTTTTCATTCAATTTACCGATCTTCGTAATGGAAGTGAGCGCAATGCTTTATACTCGGGACGTTGACGACGTCAGATGCAATGCCAATGAAACGTTAAATATTCGATCTGCTCTTCACCTCGAGTTGCAAATTTGGTATTTCATTTTGTAAGTTTAAGTCTTACTTTTCAAATAGTTAAGGAACATTTATTTTCCAATTTTACAAAAATAACTTCCAACATTTAAGCGTTGTTTAATGACACTCAAATGCATGTAGAACGCTTTGTTTAATATTAATTATATCGATAAAAAGTTATGCGTTGAACTATTTTTATTTTCCATGGTTTGTTCAACACTGTGAAAAATTATTGTTTATTTTACAAATGACTTTCAAGATAATTCTTTTAATTAAAAACGTTTTCAATCCTTATTTCATCATCAGTAATTTATTTTAATGTTGTTATGTAAGTTTCCTACAAAAATCTGTTAATGGTCTGACGACCAAGAAGTAATCCATACTTTTAAAGTGTAAAAAAAACACTGATTAATTAAATAAAGTTTTTTTATAGTAATTTGTATATAATATTATATATTTTTGCTTTCTCACGTAAAGTGACCTATAAAGTTGAAAGTATACTTACAAAGACCACACAAAATACACACGGATTCAAAATAAGCTTTCCGCATGTACCTATGACTTACAGTCTTTCACCATTACGCATAAAAGGAAATTGACAAAGACTCATTCAATAAAGTATACGTGTCGAATTAAAGGTGTGAATACGTTTGCTGTTTGCGATATTTTATAATATTTGTATATTTTATGGGTTAACTTAAAGTAAAAAAAAAAACACCGAAGATTTATTTTAAAAGTTTACTATCCTTTATTATATTACTCCAGACCGTCGTCGTTCGCTTACATTTTCGATTTTCAAAATTAATGCCATCACAACAGAGGAAACACATCCCTGATCTATGGAAAATTAATTTTTGTATATATGCTGCAATGCTGCGAGCTTTCGCGTTTGTGTTTAAAAATGTATGAAAACTTCTTTCAATAAACCTGTTTCTTCATACTGAAAATGTATGGAAATAAATTGACATCTAGCGGCAAAACGTGAAAGTTTTTTTTATATTTTCTTTTATTATATGCAAATTAAAAAAAAAATACACAAAATAAAAATGGATTTAAATCTGTAATCTAAGTTGCAAAGATATAAAACATTTGAGATTCATATTACATGCATTCTTACAAGCAGACATGTATAAGTTCGCGCTTACATATGCTGCATGTGTACTTACAACATAACAACCCATTCCAAATGAACATAAGCCCTGCAACTCTTGCCAACCTTCCCTGAAACAAAGGTGAAATTTGCATAGTAAACCATTTTTTTAAGTATGGTGGTCAGCCTCATACCAACCTATAAGTCAACGAAATTATTTTGTGTATTTCCTTACATAATCTTAGTTGTAAAGATACATCCCATTTGAGATTCATATTAAATGCATTCCTACACGCAGACAGGTACAAGTTCGCGCTTACAAATGGCCCATGTGGACTTACAACATAAAAACCTAATCTCAAATGAACATAAGCCCTGCAGCTCTTGACGACTTTTCCTCAAACAGAGATAAAATTTGCATGATGAACCATTGCTTACAGTATGGGTGGTAAGCCACATACTAACATTTTAATCAAGGAAATTATTTTGTTTAGTTCAATAATCTAAGTTGCAAAGATACAAAGCATTTGAGATTCATATTAAATGCATTCCCACAAGCAGACAGGTACAAGTTCGCGCTTCCAAATGCCCCATGTGGACTCTCAAAATAAAAAAAACTAATCTCAAATGAACATAAGCCCTGCAACTCTTGCCGACTTTTCCTCAAACAGAGATAAAATTTGCATGATGAACCATTGCTTACAGTATGGGTGGTAAGCCACATACTAACATTTTAATCAAGGAAATTATTTTGTTTAGTTCAATAATCTAAGTTGCAAAGATACATACCATTTGAGATTAATATTAAATGCATTCTCACAAGCAGACAGGTATAAGTTCGCGCTTACAAATGCCCCATGTGGACTTATAACATAAAAACCTAATCTCAAATGAACATAAGCTCTGCAACTCTTGCCGACTTTTCCTCACACAGAGATAAAATTTGCACTCTTTGACTGATAGGTTGGTATGCGACTGACCACCCATACTGTAAAAAATGGTTCACTTTGCCAATGTCACCCCTGCTTCAGGGAAGGTCGGCAAGAGTTGCAGGGCTTATGTTCATTTGAGATTGGGTTCTTTATATTGTAGGTCCACATGCGGCATGTGTAAGCGCGAAATTATGCATGTCTGCTTATGGGAATGCATTTAATATGAATCTCAAATGATACATATCTTTGCAGCTTAGATTTAGATTTAGAATTAGATTTAGATGGTGAACCATTACTTACAGTATGGGTGGTCAGCCACATACTAACCTATAAGTCAAGGAAATTATTTTGTTTAGTTCTATAATCTAAGTTGCAATGATACATACCATTTGAGATTCATATTAAATGCATTCCCACAAGCAGACAGGTAAAAATTCGCGCTTACAAATGGCCCATGTGGACTTACAACATAAAAACCCATTCTCTAATGAACATAAGCCCTGCAACTCTTGCCAACCTCCCCTGAAACACAGCTGAAATCTGCAAAGTGAACCATTTTTTAAAGTATTTCGATTTCGATTAGTATAAAGTAAAGTCGATTTTCTTTTTCAAAGGCGGCATGTTTTTATTTTACATGTTTTCTGAATTTTAACGCGAGGAAACTATGCGCAATATACACATTCACCAAATGTTAAGGGGTTGGGCTGCGTAGCAGCCAGGGGCAACGCCCCTAGTTGATTTTATTCGCAGATTTTATATAACAAACTTATGGTCAGTCGGTTGACTCTTATCTTAGGTGACCGGGCTTTGGTAAGGTCGAATGAAATTTTGAAACATATTTGAAGAGCATATCGACTGCTCCAAGGAAGACAGCACTAAGTCAAAAAAGATAGTCTTGCAGCAAAGCCAATTGAATATTATTTATTCCATGGAGAACAATGGCTAAACTTTTTTTTTAAATAAATTTACTAACGAATTTAAAAGAGATAGAGACACGGCTGTCATCTTGGAATAAAGATAATGATTTGTTACCTTCAGACATGGAAATAAGTCAAAAACCTAAATTTCGGAGTTACTTCCTTCTTCCTTGGAGCAGTCGATATTTGAAAGCAACTATTTTTTTTGTACTTCGTCTATAGTCGGATCCATGACCTTTTGATGAAGTCCAAAGGATTGTCACTAGACTACAGATTAGTATAGAAGCTACTAAATATGTACTATGTCAAAAGTGCTTACTAAAACTTTTGTTTAGATTGAACCGGATAAACATTGAGGTTAAAAAATAAAAACGACTTTGTTTGAGATTACGGCGAGTTAACTGAAGTGGTTGGCGCAAGGCCGGCCCCCTTACCTGTAAAAATAAATAGGTTCAACTCGCCACATGCGGGACACCTTCGGGGATAACGCGGCAAGAAGTTACACTATACGTGTAGCTTAGTTGCGTTTTTTTTTTTATATATAATTCCACGACCGGTTTCATGAAAAACCCGTTTGCATGGCCACCTGAAGATGCAAACGGGTTGTTTGGTAACCGATCGTAGAATTTAATATATATACTCGCCCTAATCTAAAATAAAGTCGTTTTCATTTTTTACACAATCAACAAAATAAAGAGGTTATTTGCCACTACAATACATTATAACGAGGGGCGTTGCCCCTGGCTGCTACGCAGCCCAACCCCTTAACATTTTGCATTGTGTTTATTGCACATGGTTTTATTGCGTTAAAATTTGTTATACATTTTAAAACATGTAAAATTTTAAATGCAATTTTTGTAAAATAAAATTTAGATTTGTGAGTCTTTTATAACATAAATTTATCTGACATTCATTCATTCAATCATTCTTTCTTTCAGATCTTTCAACATAATTTCAAAATCATATTTATTCTCATTCTTCTCATGTTAATTTTCATTTCAAATTTTGTGGAGTTCTGATACATACTTCTCTTTCACATTTTCATCATTCAACCTTTCTACTTTTATTGTTTACATTTTTGCTTTCTTCTTGCGTTTCTTCTTTCATACTGTAACTGTTACTCTGTCGCCATTCCGCTAGGGGTGGCCAGAGCCTCTGCAGAGCTACCTCCATTTTTTCCTATCCTTACATACTTCTTTCAATTCATTCATATCCATCACCTTTTTCATGCATTTTCTTCTTTTACGCTCGCTTTTTACATCGCATTCTTTCACAATCTCCACAATCTGATCGCTCCATACTTTTCTCGGTCGTTCCTTACCTCTTTTTCCTTTCACACTACCTCAGTATACATACTTTGTCAGTCTATCATCATTCATTCTTCCCACATGCCCAAACCATCTCATCACATTATTTTGTACCTTAACTGTCACATAAACGCAACTAAGCTACACATATAGTGTAACTTCTTGCCGCGTTATCCCCGAAGGGGTCGCATGTGGCGAGTTGAACCTATTTATTTTTACAGGTAAGGGGGCCGGCCTTACGCCAACCACTTCAGTTGAAGTGGGGGTTTCCCAGCTCCCGAGAGTGCTGGTACTCATTTCTTGTGAAGGCTGAGTAAACCTTGCCGGTATTTCATATTGGGGTTTGAAATAAACACCGAAACGGAAAATCATTTCTGACACCTTCGGTGGGATTTGAACCCGAGCTTTCGGCATGGAATGCAAGCACTCTACCACCTGAGCTATCGACCGGACTAAGTCTCTTGAATAGGTACGAAAATAGGCATTTATAATGTTTTTCCAACACTCCTCACGTCCGAGCATACGGGAACTTCGGGATTGACGACCACGTTTATAATCTATAATCTAAGCTGCAAAGATATATTAACATTTAAGGCTCATATTAAATGCATGCTCACAAACATGTGGGTTCGCGCCTAATCATTCTGCATGTGTGCATACAAATAACAATTAAAAACCCTCACATAAACATAAACCTTGCAACTCCTGTCGCCTTTTCCTGAAACTGGATGGCATGGGCAAAAGTGAACATTTTTTTACAACACGGGGGGCCAGCCTCATACTACCCTATCAGTCAAGGAGCACAATTTTTTTTAATTAATTACAGAGGCCGTAGGGTAATACAATTAAGGGTTTTTTTTTCTTTCATGTTGACTTAGTTTAAAGGTTTTTTTATATTCTTTTTTATTTTATTATAAAAAAATATATTTCAAAACATTTTTAAAATTATATGTAAAAAAATAATAAAAAGTTGATGTCCACCGGTATCGAACCCGCGTCGCGCGGATGAGAAGCAGGTACGTAATCCGCTCGGCCACGAACTGCACCATGCAATTGTCGAAAATAATAATGCATAGGTAAGTTGTTCTTCACAAATCTTCAACCGGTTACATTTTACACTTTGCATTTCGTTCGCCCAATTAGATTTATAAACACTTTATTATGTCCCGTCGACGTCGTTCCGGGATGGTTCAGTTTGTCAATGCCAGCCCTGTTCCAGGGAATGTCAGCAAAAGTTGCAGGGTGTAGGTATGTTCATTTGAGGTTAAGATTTTAATTTGTAAGCGCGAACTTAATCTATTAGATTGTAAGATAGTAAGCCTACAATAAAATAAAATATGTAACATGAAACGAAATTACGATCAAATACCACCCGTACCGTATAAAATGGTTCACTTTGCCAATGTCACCCCTGTTTCAGTGAAGGTCACCATGAGAGTCAGGTTTATGTTCATTTGAGGTTTGAATTTAAATTTGTAAGTACACATGCAGCATTTGTGAACACGAACGTGGGTATGCATTTGTTGTGAGTTGCAGGGCTTATGATCATTATTTTGTGATAGCAGTTTCATGTTGTAAGTACACATGCAGCACGTGTGAGCGCGAAGATTATACGTCTGTTTGTGGGAATGCATTAAATATAAATCTCAGATGTACTTGATCTTTGCAACTTAGATTAAATATTAAATTGAATTAAACAAAATAATTTCCTTGACTTATAGGTTGGTATGAGGCTGATTATCCATACTGTATAAAATTGTTCATTTTGAAAATTTCACCTCTGAGGGTAGGGTTTTTATGTTGTTAGTCCACATGCAGCATGTGTAAGCGCGAGCTTACACGTGTCTGCTTGTGGGAATGCGTGTAATATGTATCTTTGCAACTTATTTGAGATTCTTATGTTTTGAACGTGTATTCTTCAGTTTATTTTTCCTGTCAAAAAATACATTATTATATTATTATTTTTGTTAAAATTTTGTTTAATTAATTAATATTATTTGTTTAAAAGTAGGATAGCGCCTCTATGTTATAATTTGTGTACATAATTTTTAAAATAGTTGTTTGAAAATAGGATAGCGCCTCTATATTGTTTTATTATGAAAGTTAGCTAACAGGCTTAGAAATTAGGTTTGTGTCCGAGCTAATTAACACTTTATAAGTTTTTTTTTTTACGTATTGCAGAATCACGGCCTAGCGCAATTGGCAAAGTCGCTGCCTCCGGCCCGGGAGGTCGCGTGTTCGATTCCCGGGTGTAGATGATTTTTATCATTTAAAAATCGAACTCCAAACGAAAGACGACGACGAAGGGTAATATAATTATGGATTATTTTCCAGTTAAAAAACAATGACAAAGTAGTCCTTGATTAAAGAAAAAATGAGAATAGCTGCCGTAGAGAAATGCTGCAATTATAAACGATCAATAAGTTGATGGTTTTCAAGATGAAATGAAAACTTTACCCTTACATAGAAACCATGCAGTTTGCATAATCTAACTGAATATTTCTTATATTACCTTTGCTTTTACGGAAGTAATAGTTTGTGATAGGCTTCCAGGGTTTAGTTAAGGCGGAGAACTTGAAAACCAAGAAAACTGGAATATTATTTATGTTCAAGTTTAATTATTTTCTGCATTACAAAAGTTTGTGTTATGGGCGAGCGGTCAAGGGCAAGAGTACTGGCGAATTTCTGAAATCAAAAATGAAAATTACTAATCGATCGTTGACTTATAGATTGGTATGAGGCTAACGACGCTACTATGTTGAAAGCACCGGTTCTCATCAGATCACCGAAGTTAAGCAACATTGGGCGCGGATGCTACCTGGATGGGTGACTCAGGTACACCGCGTGCTGTTGGCATTTCTTGGGCCGGTCCGCAGTCCTGTGGCAACACTTCGGACTCGTAAATGGAAGGTTGTGGATTCGAATTCCGGCGAAGCACAAAAAATATACCATTTATATTTCCAAATGAGCTCTTAGCAAAGAGCAATTTTTCAACCCATCGGGGTTGAAAAATTCATAAACGTTTACCAAAGACCGGTCACTGAAAGGTCCATCCAACCTTACAACAACTGGCTCTTGCTTAGGAATTGGCGCTTTCTACAGCGACGACCAAGCTCGCAGAGGGCTCTTGAGGTATGATACACACAAATACAGCGCTCACCGAATAAATCATCCTAGTATTATTAATATCAACCACCCATACTGTTAAAAATATTTACTTTGCCAATGTCACCCCTTTTTCAGGTAAGGTCGGCGACCGTTGTAAGGCTTATGTTCATTTGGGATTGGGTTTTATTTATAAGTACACAATCAGCATTTGTAAGCGCGAACTACACGTGTTTGTTTGTGGGCATACATCTGAGAGCTTTGAATGAATATACCCTTGCAACTTAGATTATAGATTATAGATAGTGCATTCACAGAATGAAAATTCATTTTAATTTTAATTAAAAAAAAAAAAAAAACATAGTTTTATTTTCTCTTATTTGAGTTAACAAGGCCTAAGCGCTATCGGACTTTATCCGTCCATCATCAGAGGCCGTCATCCATCCAGCATCAGAGTTAGCCTCTGATGATGGACGGATAAAGTCCGATAGTGCTTAGGCCTTGTTCAACTCAAATAAGTGAAAATAAAACTATGTTTTAATTTTTTTGTAATTAAAATTCAAATGAATTTTCACTCTGTGAATGCACTAAGTCTATGTCCACATGTGGCATGTGTAAGTGCGAACTTATACGTGTCTGCTTATGGGAATGCATTTAATGTGAATCTTAAATGTAATATATCTATGCAACTTAGATTATAGATCGATTGGTCAGAACAGTTATGTTAATACAGTTTAATAAGGGTATCTGTTGAGTGTGTAGCTCAGTTGGAAAAAAGTTTGAGCTACATGCCAAAGCGCTAGAGCTCGATCCCCAGCAAGGGTTTAAGAAATCAGTCATCGTTTCGGTTTTAAATTGGTGTTAATGAGTCTAGACATCGAAATGCCTGCAAGATTTTCTCAGTCTTCATTAAAAATGAAAACCAGCCCCCTTGGGAGATGGGAAATCAAGTGAAGTTGTTGGCGTAAGACAGGGTTTCTTAACTTTGAAAACAAAAAGGCTCAACACGCCACGTGCAACATCTATCTATAATCTAAGTTGCAAGGATATATTCATTTAAAGCTCTCAGATGTATGCCCACAAACCAACACGTGTTGTTTACAAATACTCGCTTACAAATGCTGAATGCGTACTTACAAATAAAATTCAAACCTTAAATGAACATAAGCCCCACAACTTTTGCCGACCTTTCCTGAAACATGGGGTGACATTGGCAAAGTGTCGAGACCACAGATCACGGATCTCCTGGCTGAAACAAATGTGTGTCATTTACTTTTTGCAGATATATATTTTAAAATTAAGTACGCCTACTTACGAGTATGATTAAAAATATATGAAAAGTGAATGCGACATTGTGTTTGTAAATTTAAATTACTTGAAGTTTGAAATCGATCAGGGATGTAGTAAATTTTTCATGAAAAATTAAATCAAGGTCATTTGGAACAAAATGTTCACTTCATATATATTTTTTTTTTTAATGTGGGCGTTACAGTTTTTAAATTTAAGTTTTTTTTCACTCTTCTTTAACTTCTTGAAAAATTAAAATAGTCTGCCCACATTGGTTTAATTTTTTTTTATTACTTCATCTAAATACGGTTTTCATTAATTAACTTGTGTTTAATTTGCAAGCTTTTTCAGATAATTTTATGCGAAAACTTTTTACACCTTCATTTTTGTTTCAAATTTGTAAAAAGTCGAATCTAAGTTTTATCAAAAAAATATAAGTAGACTTATATATACTAATTATCATCGTTTTTTTTTCTTCAAACTACGGCTTCAAATCACTTTGAAAGTAATATTGTGTGAATTATGGAAATGCCGTAGCTCGTTTGAAATATATTAATTAACACGTCGGTCGGTGTTGGCTTCTACCAAGTTTCAAAGAACAAAATGACATTGAAAGCTTTGCAAGTTGGGCTTATAATATTAGGAGCCACAAACTGATTGTACGTTATGAAGTTAGCAAATGTTTGTATCCATAGGGCGGCGGTGTAATTTTTGAAATACTCGTAAGTTAAGATACAAAAATTAAACAAAAAAGGTGTGGTAAAGTTGTGTTAAAGCAAAACAAAAAGTGTCATAGTTGACCATCTTTTTCTCACGTTTTCATTAGCAATTTTTATTTATCTGTACACTAAAATTTCTTTCTTTTTCTTTTGTATATTATCTTTATTTCACTTACGTAAAACAGGTTTCTTATATGTAAGATTCACACCATATTCACGCAGACTATATTATTTGAGTAAGTTGACGCCTTCATGCCAACATGTGTGCTAACATAAGAAACCCAACATTCAAATTAACTTTTACCGCCTTTCCCTTAAAAACAGGTGGTATTCTAATTTAATCTTATCTATGTAGGTAATTGAAAAGATATTTCACATTGGTGATTCACATTATATGCATTTTCACAAGCAGACACGTATAAGTTCGCGCTTGCACATGCCATATCTATGTGTACCTATAACGTAAAAACCCAAATCTCAAATGAACATACACCCTGCAACTCTTGCTGACCTTCCCGGAATCAGGAGTGACGTTGGCAAAGCGAACCATTTCTAAGGCATTCGTAAAGTAAACCAATTTTTACTGTATAAGTGACTAATTTCGTACAAACTAATCAGTCGAGGAACAGTGGTTGAGATTTAATATCAGTTTATTTTACATTTCTCACCAATTATTCCATATTTTTCATAAAGGTGTACCTTTCTTTCTTCGATAACTTTCAACGCAGGATGGATCAAGCTCGCTTTATGGAAAAAAATCCATCGCGCCCCTTCTCCGATTTTGCACTCGCACAATATTGAATTTTTTTCCACACGTTTGATTCACCTTTTCCTAGGGTTTCCTTGAAGCTTCTTATCCTGACTCATAGAAACCGCTCGCGAGAATTTCTCTTGAGAAAGTCACCCCATATGACCCAGACATCTAGGCCATTGTACTTTATGGATTTTATACCTAGGGTGAATCATATACATCATGGATTTTTTTTATGATCACACCTGGTTGTTTGCAAGTAAAAAACTAAAGATCGAATGTGACCATTTTTTTATTACATGTGTTTATTGGAATGCAAACATGAACAAAATATCCTTGTACAGAGCTTTTAGAAATTAATAGGATTTGTCAATTTAGATTTTTTCACAACAATCTACCGCTGCTGAATCAAGGAACGAGAATTCACCAACACTGCCCAGGCGCAACAATCCATGACCACTTCTTTATTTTTTCAAGGCAAAATCCACCAAAGCATGACAAGCGCTACTTCATCCAAACATCACAGCCTGCCGTATTCGACAATCTCTCCAGAAACTGTTTTTATTTTATTTGTAATGAACCATTTTCATCATTATTAATAAATCATAATATATAAATCATACGGCGAGTACCGCCTTTCAGAAATTTAAGAGCATTACATTCGAGGTATTTTATAATTGAGGCATTTGTACGACGCACAATACACTTCCGTCTAACAATGAATTCCTGTAAACCGTGCAAAATGGCCGCGCTTGTGTTTACGCGGCGGGGTGGGATATAATATCGTATTGTTCCACTGACACTGAATTATTTTGTACGTGACATCGTGGACATTTGATAAATGGGAGCATTAGGTACCCAGCTCTATCGGTGCTAGGAACATGGCCTGGATGATGACCCCGACCTTCAAACTACCAACTAAGCCCCTACACGTGCATTTACAAAACAATTTACCTGCAACATTTATACAAATGAATCATTTTAGTGTGCTCCACAGTATTTATTAGCCGTACATACTTTTATCCCATTAGTAAGTAATGTGAACGACACTACATATCTTATCGTTGCGCAAAATTAAAAGGCTGCTCTGAAGAAAAATAATTTACGAACCTTTTGGAATCGTCTTTAAGAGTTTATCTGACAAGTGAATTTACAAAATAAAGCTTGTCAGGAGTTACATACATTCCATATTTCATATGCTGATGAAACCTGTATCATCAAAGAAGTAGAAAGGATGAAAAGCAATGTTTTCGAAATGTGGTGCTGGGAGCGCATGCTTCGAGTCCCTTGGACAGCTATATACCTACATAGATATTAAGTACACTAACGAGTCCATCAATCGGGAGATACACACAATAGATTCTTCAGTTCTTCAGAGACGTTGCTCATGGTCATGAATAAGACGAATATTAATGCTAAACTTTTTTTGAAAAAATGATATAAAACATCACATTTGATTTAGTTAGCAAGAAAAAAAAAAGTTTTTAACATTCGACTTGTCTCCTGATTTGAATATGGGAACAATTCCAGAGGTCTTCCATAAACATGGAAATATGCCTTTGTTGAGAGATTTTACGAATATTGTGAACAGCGGATCTACCAATGCATCAGCACACTCTTTAACAAATAGGTATTTTGGGTATTTCATTTCATTAATTTAAACAATTCATCTTTTTTTAAAGAGATATTTGGCATAAATAATCATGTGCCAATGAGGTTTTTATTGTTGTTGTGCTTTTTGATTTTATAAAAACAGATGAGAAATACTCAGAAAACAGGTTACTGACCTCTGCTCCGCCTGAGGCAGAGACGTTAAGTTATGTACTTCTCGTGGTATGGAGTTGGATTGTTTTTTTGAGTTTACATAGCTTTAAAAAGCTTTGGCGGACCATTTCAGACAGTTTTCAACAGAATCCAAGTAAGATTATTTCAGAGAGTTTTCAACAGAAACCAAGTAAGATATTTAGTTTCTGCTTTATAAGTTGGTGTTAGGTTGACCAATCCACCCCTGTTTTGGATTTAATGGAAGGTTTGCACGAGTAAAAGGGTTGATGTTGATTTGAATGTAAACTATGTATTGCTCTATGTGGTATGGAGGGATGCACTGCACATACGAATTAAAATTAATTAAATAAATTACCGAACAATGATTCGGATCTCTTGGCGTGATCGAATCACCAAGAAAGAAGTCTTTCGACGAATGCGCACCACAAAGGATACCATTTAGTTTTTCTAATTTGCTCTTCAATGGGTCGAAAAATTCATAAACCTTTACCAAACACCGGTCATCAAAAGGTTCATCCAGCCTTACAGCAACTGTGTCTTGCTTGAGAATTGGCTCTTTCTACAGCGACGACCAAGCTCGCAGAGGGCTCTTGAGGTGTGACAAAAACAGCGCTCACCAAATAAATCAGCCTATTTTTTTCTTAAAGGAGCTTGTGCCAACCATTAAGCAGAGAAAGCTCGTTTTCTTCGGTTGCATTTTATGAAAAGAGAAGTACCGTCTCCTTCATCTTCGCCAAGTCCCTGTTTCGAGCCGCAGCATCCAAAGTCAAAATAGCCATGATGATCGCCAGAAAGTTATGACTCTGGATAAAATGAAAGAAGTATGCAAGGACAGGAAGAAGTGGCGGCTAATCTGCAATGCTGATTTGTAATGTTGGTTTATTAGCTTGCTACATTTTTTGCATAAGACATTTTTGACTTTTTTTGTATAGATTTATTTTTAAGGTTTTGTTGTTTTCTTATACTTAAATGTTATTTATTACTCGTATTCCTTGACTTATAGGTTGGTATGAGGTTGACCACCCATACTGTAATAATGGTTCACTTTGCCAATGTCACCCCTGTTTCAGGGAATGTCGGCAAGAGTTGCAGGGCTTATGTTCATTTCGGGTTTGGATTTTATTTGTAAGTACACAATCAGCATTTGTAAGCGCGAACTACACGTGTTTGTTTGTGGGCATACATCTGAGAGCTTTGAATGAATATGTCCTTGCAACTTAGATTATAGATAGATTATAGATTATAGATCGCCGATCTTCGATAGAAGTGGCACGAAAAGAAGAGGATGATTTGTGATTTTGGTATTTATTTTTACTTTCTATTTCTCATGCTGCATGTGTAAGTTCGAGCTTTCATGTGATGCCTTTAAGCAGGCACTCAAATATGAAACTTAAATGTTCCCTTATCCTTGAAACTTAGATTATACATGGATTAATAATTAAACTCGCCCATAAAATGCTTAACGGCTTAATATTAGAAAGGCCATAGAAACCACCTGATTAAGGAATTAAAATACTCATAAAAATTAATATTTAAGCACCAGTATTAATATATAATATAAGTTTTTAATTATAAGCACTTAAAATTAAACATATGTAGTTAATGTAATCACAATAATATGTTTAAAAAGTAAAAATTAAGATATGGGTTGTTTTTTTACTAATATAGTTTCTAGCAAATCTTCGCTAAGAATTAGGCGAAAACAATGTCATTGTTTTCTGGGGTTTTCAATGTGAAATTTTATGCAATTGTTTACATATTTATTCTACGTTTGAAACGAAATACAAAAATTCTAATAAAAAATGAATATTTTATGAATGTCAGGTTAGTTAAAATTGTAAGAAACTTGAGGACAAATTTGAAGAAAGGAAGCCTGCGGGCTGTGTAATATCTTCAAAGGATAACGAAAATACGCAAATAAAATTCTTAGATTCAAATCATGAAACGATTTAATCTTTTTTAAGTGCCATTGAGATCTGAAATTTTCATCAACAAAGTAAAATCCTAGAAAACACAATGAAAACATGGAGGATCTCATAAACCACATTAATTTATTTTGAGAATTATTTGGATTTAAATTTAATATTTATAAATTTACCTACTTGATTTTTTATTCAGAAGTAATTTTGTTGTAAATATATTTTTTTAAATAATGTTAAATAAAAAAGGTTTTCTTGAAAATGGTAAATTAGCATCAAGATGCCAGTATTTCATTAAAAATCATAAAACCCACGTTCCCAAAAGTGCGGGAATTTTTTTACTGTAAATAAGAATTGCAATGGTTATACATTTTATAAAAATAAAAAAATAAAAATACGAACCATGGTGTAGAGAAGAACGGTTTTATCAACAATTCTTTGTTTCTTCTTTACGCCTTAGTTCCATAATATATAAGACAAAAATATTTTATTTTCCATGAATTTATTTCCAGAAAATAAAGTGCAAAATTTAGATTCGTAACGTTAACTTCATCATTGACTAGGGGATAATACTAGTGTGCCAAAGGGCCTTTTACGGATTAAAGTGAAATTTTTATTTTGCGATCATCTACAATATATTGTATGCATCCTTTGACTACAGCCTTCAATGAAAAGCCATACCACAATATCGAACGCACAGTAAGTAGTCTATAATAGGATATGAAAGAGTGGTCAATTTATCACTCGCAATCCCTGGGAGAGCGCTGGAATTGCTCCCAGAAGCATCGTCAAAGAAATGCTGAACGCAAAGAGAGAAAATATTATCGGAAAAGTTAAGCCTCTTCAGAGATATTCTCCACTTTTTACCTGACTTAAAAAAAACACAATACAACTCATGTAATTTTAAATTTCAATTTATACATTGTGTTCTATTTACAATTTATCTAAAGATAGAAATTTTAAAGTACGAGATAATGATTTTGCTAAGAAGGTAAGCCTTTGGAAAATGTTTAATTTGTATTATACTTATTGTTTTACTATTTTCATATGAACTTTTCAGTGCTCATCAATCTTCGATGTGAAAAAAGTCTATCGTTTGCATTATTTTCTTTCGAAATAAAATGTAGGTAAGCTATAGTAATGAAAATAAATCGAGCACTTTCGACCGTCAATACTCAGGTCATTATTAAGAGAGAATATATTTGTGAAAATATTATTGTGAAAATTAAACTACGTTTAAGAAAAAATAATTTTATTTTAAATAAAATGAATTTTCACTGTGTGAATACACAAACCCTACAAAATCTAAAATAAATCGATTTATTTTATATAATCTATCACTTTAACTGCAAAGATATATTGACATTCAAGGCTTATATTGAATGCACACCCACAGGCTGGCAAGTTTACATTTACGCTTACACATAGTGCATAAGTACTACCGAAAAAAACAAACCACACATTAACATAAACCTTGAAACTCCTGTCAACCTTCCCTGAAACAAGGGTTGCATTGCCAAAATTGAACCAAGTTGATCCAACTTGGGGATCAGCCTCATACCTACCTTGAAGTCATGGATATAGTAAATAAGTGTAGACATAAAAGGTTCTCCGTATTTCAATAAAAATAATGTGGAGAAGTTTTCCTTACATTCTTTAAAACAAAATGACCTGAAAGTAAAACAAAGATAATTAAAAAAAAACAATTTCATCGATCGCATCGATTCCTTGACTTATAGGTTGGTATGAGGCTGACCACCCGTACTGTAAAAAATGGTTCACTTTGCCAATATCACCCCTGTTTCAGGAAAGGTCGGCAAAAGTTGTGGGGCTTATGTTCATTTGAGGTTTGGATTTTATTTTTAAGGACGCATTCAGCATTTGTAAGCGCGAACTACACGTGTTGGTTTGTGGGCATACATCTTTAAATGAATATATCCTTGCAACTTAGATAATAGAATATTATTATAGCAAGATAGAAAACAGCAAAATTAAACAGCTCCTAAGAGAGTATTGAAAACTAAAATACAGTTTAATATTCTATTCTCTTTGACACGAGCGCTTCGGAAACACTGCGAAAGTCAGATTTCCCACATTTCAATATTAACTTTGCCACTGTGCTTAAAAGTAGTTACTATCTTACTATGCACTGCTGCTCATATAGAATGTTCAAATTGACTATTGCAGGAGCCCATATTGACCTGATAAGCTTGACCTGAAGGCCAAAGCTAGCAGCATTCAGAGTCAAATAGCTCATTTCAAGTACTTCAGGTGAAAGGAACGTGATATCACAGCCGTGTTTACAGGAGCATCGATGGAGAATCGAAATAAGATGAACGTCAAAAAACTTTACCGAGCTAGATGGTTGTAGGTACAATTTACATCCATACACGTTATAAGGTGCAAAGCGAAAATGTAGGCGCTTCCTCAAGAGAAAAGTCATCAGTACTACTAAGTCGATGCATTTTGGATTTCTGAGTTTCAGGAATTGAAAAATAAATATACGGTCTAACCATACATTTTGTAAGACTACAATAGAGTACATAGCAGTTATTTTTTTACAATGATACCTGTGCGCCAAAATATTCAATTTCAATCATTGTTTAAAAATAGTATTTTTTTCGAAAGAATACAAAAATATATTTGTGGCTTGTTTTTTTCTTTTTTAAATAGTTCTCCTTTGCATGAGTTGGGTATTTATCAGTTTGATTTGATCAAATATTCAAAATACATTAAAAACTTATAATTGATTCATACAGAAAACTCCTTGAAAAATCGTTTCATACGTAGTCGGTATTACTACATACACACGAGAATACCAAAAAAATGTTTCACCTACTGCAACACTGCTGGTTATACAAAAAAAAAAACTTCACCGAATATTTATTCAGGTGTATAGACATAATCAATAAATTATTAAATTTTAACTTTTTTTTGGAATTTTAGTATTGTGAATTATTTTTTTAAATATTATTTAAAAAAATGGATACACTTTTTTCTCATTCCATTGATGAGTTGTAAACTCAAGCGCTTTCGATGTTAATAATCACATTCTAAAGAAAAAAAATAAAGTTCCATAACAATACCGAACATGTAAATTAAAACTTTTGCACATACGAGTATGTACAAACATAATATGTTAATAGTTTTGTAAAAACGTATAAGTGTCTTGTTGAGCACAATTTAGAGCTATCATACTCAAAATAATGTTTTTATTTTATCGTATTTTGCTCTTTAACTTAGCCGAGTCATACAGGGACTTTTTATCAGAATTGAACCACATTGAACAAGCTTCAGACGATCTAAAAACGAAAAACGACTGGGAGACTGAGCTCATCGTGTTTTCTTGAACCTTTTTGTTCAATGCCGACTATTCTGAAAAACATTGCTCTGTTCTATTCGAGAAAACGTTTTTGTTTCAACGTATTATATAAAAAAACAATATAAATTTTATTCAGGACGAACGAACAACACAAAAAAACTGGAATATGCAGACGTAATTTTATAGAAAATAGCACACCAAAAATTCTAAGCATTTCAAAGTGTCTCTCTTACCTACAGTATATTTTCTTACGTAAAAAGTAACCACGTAATACACAAACCAACCATATTGTTCATTCTGAAAATTCACGCCTGACTCGTGAAAAATTTGTGTTGAAAGGTGCCGAGTTATGTTCATTTATTATTTTATTGTTGTAGGTGCACTTAAAAAACATGATACGAAAGGAATAAAGGGTCTGCTTATTTACGAAGTAATTTTTATAATGATTCTATGAAGTTTGTTCCTGTTTCAGGGAAGGTTGGCAAGAGTTGCTAGGCTTATGTTCATTTGAGATTGTTTTTTTTTTTCTATTTTAAGTCCACATGCGGCATGTATGAGCGCGAAATTATGCGTGTCTGCTTGTGGGAATGCATTTAATATGAATCTCAAATGATACATATCTTTGCAGCTTAGATAAAGATTCTACAAACAAAACGCTGCGTTTTTTAATACGTTTTTATTTTGATTAAAATAACTTTTTGCATACTACAAAATTGTATTTTCACTTTTTTTTTAATTACCAAAGTGCTATCGGACTTCTTGCGTTCATCTTGAGATACGTGGATCATACTGGCACGATTTCTTTTTTGTTTGTTTGAAATGCTTAATATTATATTCTTATGTTATACAACAATATTTTTCGACCAGTACCCTTAGTACGAGTTGTAAAACTTGAGTAATGTAAAGTTTACGGCAAATATTAAAGAGTGATTTCTCCCAAAATCTGCCGTTTATGTTTCTCATACTTTACGGTCTTAGTAAAAGAGTTACAGTGATGAATAAAATCAAGTTCAAACAAACAAAAGCGGCAGATTTTGGGGGAAATCACTATTTAAAAATTGCCGAAAACTTTTCATCACTCCAGTTGTGCAACTCGTACTAAGGGTACAGTTTTTTTACAAAACGTGAAATAGTTTCGTCTTTATCGCCATTTAATAATCCTCCGTTGTCTTAAACTAAGATACTTGTAAATTATTCAAAAACATATTCGATTAGCTGAACATGCTGCATTACGTATTGTTGTATTTTAATCAAACGCTTAATGTGATGAAGTATAATTCTGTGCCTCCTGTGAAAAGTGATACAACTCAAAAATCATCATTTTACAGGAGAGCAAAAACAAGATTTAAAAAATTATAATTCATGAACTAAGTGGGCTAGGTTACACATAAGTACCTTATTTTGTAGATAAAAACATTTACTTTCATTGTGCATTTTAGTTTTTATGGTAAATGTTATAGTTTTAAAGTAATTTATTAAACTCAGTCAGTTGTACCTTTTTTGCCTGCACTTGTATCATTTATTACGTGATAAATGATACAAGTCGAGTAATATTATTTTGCACCAATAAGTTATCTTTGTGTAAAGTGATACACAAAAAGTTAAAAAATCTAATAACTCGTAAGATAATATTCCTAACAGAATGTTTCTCAAACTAATTATAAAAGTACTACCCCAAAGATTCAATTGTTATACTTATAATAGTGATATTTTCATAATTTACCTGAATCGTATCACTTTGCTAAATTTCCAGTCAAAAATTGGTGTAAAGTGATATAACTCTAGATGTATCAGTATTCACGATAAATTTGTAAAAACTGATGAGTAGAGCAATTACTTAAAGCGGTACAACTTGACTTATATCTATTTTCACTTTTTTTTTGCCAAAATCCTGCCAGTTATATCACTTTTCACCAAATTATCTCCTAAACTATAGCAGATAGAAGAATGTGAGTAAGACCAAAAAAATGCTAATTTTTTTCTGATTATTTCTATGCAAAAAACTCAAAAAGGGTATAACTCGAGTTGTATCACTTTTCACAGGAGGCACAGAATTATTATTTTGTGCATTAATAATTATAATATAAAATTACCTTTGGTTTTGGGAATCCACCACGAATCTCGGTCACTCGACCGCAAATTCATCGTTTATTACTTTGTCACCGTTAGCATTATATTTGCATTATTTTAGCGGGCCAGGTTGGATAATAAACCGGTCCGTGACCGTAGTCTAGTGGTTAACACGTCTGAATCGTAAATGGAAGGTTGTGCGTTCAAATCCTAGCGGAGCACAAAATAAATACCATTAATATTTTCAAAAATGGTCTACGCTGGGTGAAAAAATTATATACCTTTATTAATGACCGGTCACTAAAGGTTCATCCAGCCTTACAGCAACAGGGTCTTGCTTGAGAATTGGTGCTTTCTACAGTGACGACCAAGCTCGTATAGGGCTCTTGAGGTGTGATACACAAAAAACAGCGCTTACTAAATAAATCGTCCTAGTATTAATACCTGTACAACAACTATGTAATGTAGGTTTGATATCAACCATAACGTTTACCAATAATTAATTAGATGAAAATTAAAACGCTCAAGGAGGCGTTATTTTAAGTTTTTTGGTAAAACGCTACGGCTTAGTTCAAGCGTAATATCTTATACTAATGACATAACTTATTTGTCGGCCGATTAATATATTTGTTTCGTGAAAGTTTTCTCCGTGACTAAAACCGATAAAATAGCAATCAATCATGATAATTGAAAATACTTTAAAATACTCGTACTAATACCTACTGACACAAAGTAAATGAAAAAACTCTATATTTATCACATCTAATATTTATACTATCTTGTTTTTGGATATCCTCAAATAAAATAATTTAAAACAAGAAAAAATCACTCCAAGTTATGCAAAAATATGCAAAAAAAAACATACTACGTTTCGTTTGTAGAGTCATTAGAAAAACATGTCCGTTCATTTTTACGAAATTCATAGATTTCAAACTTTCGGGCTGTATTCATTAGTCGAGTAAGTTGCGAAGACCGAAATCCTAAAAAGGTTTCGCTGGAGGGAGGGGTTGTTGAGATATACTTCGGTTTTGTAAATCTTGTAACGCATCGCATAATTTTATCGAGCATGTTTTTACAACCTAGATATTCTCATTCTGTGTTTCTCTCATTCTCACTTTTCTATCTAATATTGTGGACCAGATTTATTACACTTCAAGCCGCAGTTTGTTGACAGTTAAATAAACATGTCAAGGATTTTTTTTGATAAAATATTAAATTTGGATATAACGTATTGAGTATTCGGGTCTTAGTTGTTTTTCCTTTTCAAGTATGTACCTGTACAGTGTACATCAATGACCATGAATCATGATCGAGTATAGACTAGCCATTATCACGCATATAAAGTGTGCATGTATGGAGCGGACATGATCGCGTATAATATCAAGTATGTATTAAATAGCCATGAATCATAACGAGTATATTAAGTGTACATTGAGTGGCGATGATCGCGTATATCAAGTGTGCATTGAGTGGCCATGATTGCTTATATCAAGTATGCAATAAATGGCCATGAATCATGAATGCGTAAATCAAGTGTACATTTTGTATCAAGTGTGCATTAAGGGGCCATGAATCATAATCGCGTATATCAAGTGTACATTGAGTGGCGATGATCGCGGATATCAAGTATGCATTAAATGGCCATGCATCATGAGTATATTAAGTGTACATTGAGTGGCCATGATCGCGTATTCGCCACTCAAGTTGACCGGTATTAGAGTGGGGTGGTCCGATATCTAACAGATTCCTGCGCACATCAAAGGGTTTCGTACCCGCCGGTCAACTCACATTAAATAATTACGGCATTTGACTGGTGCAACGTACGGCGCTCAAAAGGGATAGCGGGCCAAAAAAATCCCCTACCATGTTTGTATGAATGTGTATTATGAATGTAGAGTGGGGGCTTTTAATCCGACCCACTAGTAAAATTGACGTATAGTATTTCTGTATTGTTTTTTTTTTTAATTAAAGGAAACATGCAGGATATGAATCTCAAATGATACATATCTTTGCAACTTAGATGTAGATTTAGATGCAGGCATACTTTTACCCACTTTTATGTATGGCAGGGAAGCCTGGACGGTGAATGAAAGTAAAATTAGTATTAGAGGAATGATTTCATAAGAGAAGAATGTGGTGCAAGAGAAAGTGAAGATGAAAATAAGTTTGTTAAGATGGTTCGGACGTATGGAGAGAATGAACAAGGAAAGACTGACAAAGAAAGTATATGTTGCAAAAATAGATGGATGTCATGGTAGAAGAAGACAGAGAAAGGTATGGATGGACCAATGTTCCGAAATTGCGAATGAATGAAATATCCAGAATAAATAGAGTCATAATAAAAGGAGAGCTTGTGTGAAAAAGGTTATGACTCTGGATGAAATGAAAGAAGTATCTAAGGACAACAAAAAATGGCGGTTGATATGTAATGCCGAAGGCAAGGCCTAGGGTTTCTCAAATTGTTCAATTAGAATTGTGTGTTTTGTATTTGATTTTAATGTTTATCCATATTATTATCTGTTTATTTCTAAAATGTAATTTGTTGTGTATGTTCCTTGACTTATAGGTTGGTATGCGACTGACCACCCATGCTGTAGAAAATGGTTCACTTTGCCAATGTCCCCCCTGTTTCATGGAAGGTCGGCAGGAGTTGCAGGGTGTATGTCCATTTGAGATTTGTTTTTTTTGTTTAGGTTCGCATGCGAGATGCGCAAGCGCAAACTTGTACGTGTCTGCTTGTGAGAATGCATGTAATGTGAATCCCCAATTTTACATATCTTTGCCACATAGATTAGAGATAAGATTAGATTAGAGATGGGATAGGAAGAAAAAAACTAAAAAGTAACCAATATCTGGACACTTTTTGTGAGTGCAGTTTTGGCGTGAATCACTCCTCAAGAGGCCGCTGCGTGCTTGTTTATCGCTAGCGCTAATTTTGCAAGCAAGACAGTTAGTATTGCTACACTTTGCCTATGTCTTTCCAAGGTCAGGGAACGGTGGCAAGAGTTGCACGATTTTGTTATTTTAAATTGTGAGTTTAATATTTGAAATTGTAAAGGGAAAATATTGAAAAATGAATAAAAAGTAACTATTTTTTTTAATTGTGATAAAAACACTTAAGCAAACGGAAGATAAAGGTGCCCCGTCGCTTCGAGCCTTGAAAGTGTTCCCCGATCGAGGGAATGAAACGTTGGCAGAGAAAATTACTGCAAGTAGAACAAAGCTTAAAAACTTTATTTAACACTTTAATGTAATTTTTGAGGCTTCTTCTATAATCTATAATATAAGTTGCAAGGATATATTCATTCAAAGCTCTCAGATGTATGCCCACAAACAAACACGTGTAGTTCGCGCTTACAAATGCTGATTGTGTATTTACAAATAAAATCCAAACCTCAAATGAACATAAGCCCTGCAACTATTGCCGACATTCCCTGAAACAGGGGTGACATTGGCAAAGTGAACCATTTTTTACAGTATGGTTGGTCAGCCTCATACCAACCTATAAGTCAAGTCAATAAATTCGTATTATTTAATTTTTGATAAATCTGTAATCGATATTCATAATTATTTTTTCGGATGATACATATCCTTAATTATATTACCCTTCGTCGTCGTCTTTCGTCTTCGAGTTTCGATTTTCTGAATCAATGCCATCACAGCAGATGAAACACATTCATGATCTATGGCAAATTAATTTTTGTATATATGCTGCAATGCTGCGAGCTTTCGCGTATGTGTTTAAAAATGTATGAAAACTTCTTTCAATAAATCTGTTTGCTCATATTGAAAATGTATGGAACTATATTGACATCTAGCGGCAAAACGCGAAAGTTTTATTTATATTTTCTTTTATTTCATGCAAATTAAAAAAAAAAAAAAAAAAAAAAAAAAAAAAAAAAAAAAAAAAAAAAAAAAAAAAACAAAATAAAAATGGATTTAAAGCTGTAATTTAAGTTGCAAAGATATATAACATTTGAGATTCATATTACATGCATTCTTACAAGCAGACATGTATAAGTTCTAATCTAATCTAATCTAATCTAAGCTGCAAAGATATATATCATTAAGGATTTATATTAAATGCATTCCCACAAGCAGATATGTATAAGTTCCCGCTTACATATGCTGCATGTGTACTTACAACATAACAGCCCATTCCAAATGAACATAAGCCCTGCAACTCTTGCCAACCTTCCCTGAAACGAAGGTGAAATTTGCAAAGTAAACATTTTTTTAAAGTATGGGTGGTCAGCCTCATACCAACCTATAAGTCAAGAAAATTATTTTGTGTATTTCTTTACATAATCTAAGTTGCAAAGATACATACCATTTAAGATTCATATTAAATGCATTCCCACACGCAGACAGGTACAAGTTCACGCTTACAAATGCCCAATGTGGACTTGCAAAATAAAAAAAACTAATCTCAAATGAACATAAGCCCTGCAACTCTTGCCGACTTTTCCTCAAACAGAGATAAAATTTGCATGGTGAACCATTGCTTACAGTATGGGTGGTCAGCCACATACTAACCTTTTAGACAAGGAAATTATTTTGTTTAGTTCTATAATCTAAGTTGCAAAGATACATACCATTTGAGATTCATATTAAATGCATTCCCACAAGCAGACAGGTATAAGTTCGCGCTTACAAATGCCCCATGTGGACTTACAAAATAAAAAACTAATCTCAAATGAACATAAGCCCTGCAACTCTTACCGACTTTTCCTCAAACAGAGATAAAATTTTCATGGTAAACCATTCTTACAGTATGGGTGGTCAGCCACATACTAACCTATAAGTCAAGGAAATTATTTTGTTAAGTTCTATAATCTAAGTTGCAAAGATACATACCAATCGATTCATATTAAATGCATTCCCACAAGCAGACATTTATAAGTTCGCGCTTACACATAGGTAATGACTTACAACATAAAAACCCAATCTCAAATTAATATAAGCCCTGCAACTCTTGCCAATCTTCCCTGAAACACAGCTGAAATCTGCAAAGTGAACCATTTTTTAAACTATGGGTGGTCGATTTTCTTTTACAAAGGCTGCATGTTTTTATTTTACATGTTTTCCGAATTTTAACGCGAGGAAACTATGCGCAATATACACATTCACCAAATGTTAAGGGGTTGGGCTGCGTAGCAGCCAGGGGCAACGCCCCTAGTCAGATTTTAATTCCATATTATATTTTGTACTAAGCTGTGTATTATTAATATAGCGCACTGACGTCGACGCTGTGGAGGCTTTATGTATGTACGTGGAATCTAACGGTAATATTATTTCACCGTTGAATGAAAATTAATTAAGGGGATTAATAATATAATCTCACATTGTGAGGGAATTATTGGCGTACATAGTAGAAGGTGGAGTACATAATGCCAACAAAGCAACTCTTTGATCCGATACTACGCAGGCTCCCGAAAAAACAATAATACTCCTGGCTACATATTACCTATCTACTCGTATGTATGCCTGCCTTTACCAATCATTATTGGAACTAAATTTAGATATTTAATCTATTTATATTATTTGTATTCCTTGCCTCTTAGATTGGTATGAGGCTGACCACCCATACTGTAAAAAATGGTTCACATTACCAATGTCACCCCTGTGTTAGGGAAGGTCGGCAAAAATTGTAGGGTTTATGTTCATTTGAGTTTTGGGTTTTATTTGTAAGTACACATCCAGCTCTTGTATGCGCGAACACGTGTTTGTTTGTGGGCATGCATCTAATAGGAGCCTTAAATGGTAATAAATATATTTTCAACTTTGAATTGAGATTATAGAATCGACTTAAACAACCTTTGAGAATATTTCAACAAAAAATATATTTCATTGATTTGCAAAGGTATTGATTTTGTTAGCTTTCATTTAAGTATTAAGAAATACAATATTCTTTCCTTATTTACCTACTTCAAGCGTGCTTAAAAATAACTACAACCGATTTCGATTGTTTGTAAAATATCTTGGAGAATAAATTGATTAACTATTAAGGTTTTAAGGGTTTTGTGGTCCACACAGCGATTCAGTTACGTGTACTTTTTTATTATTATTAACAATTTTAAGAGAACTATATACCCTTAACCTGTCGTTTTTGTTTCTTAAATTTTATGGTCTTAGTGTAACAAAATATTTACATTTTTTTTAATAAAGGTTAAATAATATTCATAACTTAAAAATGTCACCATAAACAAATATTGAAAAAAAAGCGTTTTTATCATTGTTTTCGATTTACCCAATCGAGGTGAGTTAAAGCATTGTGTTATACTTGGGGTACAGGTATTACATAAACAATTAATAATTTATAAGCGTATACTACATTCATTATCAATCAACAACTAAGTACCCCACGGTACTACACGGTACGGTAGACAGCATCTTGGTGATACTGAGATGGTTTGAATTGATGGTAGGGGCATTAAACCATCCTCTGTAATAAAATTCCTTGGAGTTCATATTGACTGTGCACTCTCCATGGACACACAAATTGCAAAGACGGTTATAGCAGGAGTGTTCCAAATCAGACAGATTAGGACTATTAGGAAGTGCCTGCCGATAAAGGAAACCAAAAACATTGTGACTGCGCTTGTTACTTTCAAGGCTGTATTATTGTAATGGAATATACAGTGGCCTACCGTGTGTGCAGTTGAACAGACTGCTCATTATAGGAGCACGTCTAATAAATAATTTAAAAAAATGTGCTTCCATTACCCCTATATTAAGAGACCAGCTTCACTGGCTTAAAATTAGAGAAAAGATTGAGTACAAAATCCGTTTAACTGTCTTTAAATGGACACAGTGTGTTGCCACGCAGTATATTTCAGAGCTTTGTGGGAGGGACTCAGTGGATGGTAAGCGGCTGGCATTAAGATCTGCAAGTAGTACTGCTGTGAATAAGTTAATAGGTACAAAACGATCTAATAAAGCAAAATACTCGGAGATTGCCTTTTGCATAGCCATTCCTGTGCTGTGGAATACCCTTTCCCATGAGCTAAGAGCCGTAGAGAGTGCAAATGCATTTAAGTCGGGATTGAAGACATGTTTGTTTCGGATGGTTACAGTTGAAAAGTGCCCATGCAGTGATTTATCACAAAACGGAACTATAAATATTGTCTTATTATTATTATAATAATTTCTTATCTTGTAAGATCAGGGTCTTAGCTAGCTATCGTCCAGTGGGTTGAGCGGCGATTGAACCGGCACTGTCTTCTTTCAAACATACGCCTAGACTATTGCCCTTGACCGCTTGGCCATAGCGCTGGCCTACTTTTATATGTTAAGATATTATTATATTACATATATTTAATTTTCTTCCATTACAAAGTTCTCAGTTGAACAGAATCCTGGAAGCACAACACAAAAGCTAACTTAGTAAGGACAAATGTAATATGAGAATAATTAGTTTGATCATGAACTTGACCTGCTACGAAGATTTCTACAAATCTTAACTGTTCACTTCTTCAATATATAGATCTTAACGGTTCACTTCTTCAATATAAAGTTCTTAACTGTTCACTTCTTCAATATAAAGTTAAATAATTAGTTTGATCATGAACTTGACCTGCAAGATTTCTACAAATCTTAACTGTTCAATTCTTCAATATAAAGTTTAAGTTTTAGGAATATATAAACATTTAAGATTCATATTTCCTCAACGTTCATAGGGATCACGTCTCAGTCCCCGTTTACACATGCTACATGAATACTTACAAAATAAAAACCTTAACCTCAAATTAACATAAGCCCTACACTTTTGCCGTCTTTTCCTGAAACAGGGGTGACATTGCAAAAGGTGAACACATTTTTACAGTATATATGGTCAGCGTCATACCAGCATAACTTTATGTAGAGGACAATTTATTATCTTTTCTTCTTCATCATAATCAACATGAAACTTTGCAAACAATTCAACTGATTTTGACATGTTTTTTTATAAAACATGCAGTTAATTGTCGAAATCGATCGCATCAAGTTTTATTTTACATCTCACGGCCTAACAAAAAAATAAAAGTATTTTTAAATAAAAAAAAGCTCTTGAAATCTATGTTCCATATCCTTTGATATAACCGCTCAACAAATTTTAGCCAATTCGGCATAAAGCCTGTTAATTTCTTTCATGACGGGTGCTGAAATATTTGAAATCGATCAAATAATACAATTTTTAAAAGAAATTACAATTTAAAAAAAACATTTTAGGGCATAAATACATGATTTTGAAAACTTCCACATCAAATTGAGTGATTAGCGTAAAGTTGGCCATTTCGTTTGTGAAAATAAATAGGTTCCACACGATGAAAACGAGAAGTGCAAATACAAGGCTCTGCTAGTACGAGTATATGATGCGTCAGAAATATCACCCTTGACCGTATGGTATAGCATTTCATTAATAAAATTACGCTAAATTTCAGTTTGACAAATTCATATAACATGACGGGACGACGTCAATCGAGCCAAAAGACTATGAGACGTCAACCGGCCGAACAAAAAATATTTTTGTACCTACTTCAACCGGCAGAAAAAAAAATATTTTTGTAATAGTTGCTCTTTACCCTAGTTATTTATACCTGTGACGTTTTTCTGTAGATAAAAAAACAGAATGTGGAACTTCATGCAGACATTTAAACAAATATTTTACATTTGCAAGTATGTATGTGATAACGCAGTGGTTAAAATATTTGTGAAGTACAAAAAAATTTCTTAAATGAACTATAAATGCAAGACCGACTTTAGTTTACCTACATTAAGAAATGAAACTTGCTTTTTAAAAACATGAAATCAAATAGCTGGATTTAATTAAATACAATGTAGAACATCCAGTGCTTTAAATTCAGATAATTATATCCATTGAAACAACACATTATTTAAAAATAAAAATATATCTTTTAAAAACTTTCAAACATGTTTTTAAGCTCTTCATTTTAAATAAATTGCACAGAATCTGCACTCGACTTTCTTGCAAAAATTAACCCACTGTATGACGTATGTAAACCTATAATCATCTACCAGCTTATGCAGTTTCAATGAAAATATAATATATCGATAATAAATCAATTTTATTCCACGGCGGTGTGTACCTGCATACCCGTGCGAGTATGGAAATAGCCATATAAATTCTTAAGTGAATAAAAAATATTTGGATGATTTATTTGGTGAGCGCCGTTTTGTGTGAATCACACCTCACGAGTCCTCTGCGAGGTTGGTCTTCTCTGGAAAAAGCGCCAATTACACAAGAAAGATCCTCGACTCATAGGTTGGTATGAAGCTGATTTCTGTACTGTACTGTACTGTATCCTGCCACCGTTTCATTAGGGGTGGCCGGTACCTCCGCAGATGCGCCTCCACTTTTTGCTGTCATCACCTTTTTCATACATACTCTTCTCTTATTCTCACTCTGCAGGATCCATTCTTTCGCAATCTCACCTATTTGGTCTAACCATTTTTTCCTCAGCCTTCCCCTTCCACGCTTTCCTCTGACATTTCCTTTGTACACTTTCTTCATTAGTTGTTCATCATCCATTCTTTCAAGATGTCTGAACCATCTCATCGTACTTTTTTGTACTTTCATTCTCTTATTCTCTTTTATACCACACTCGTTCATCACTCAAGCATTACGTACTCTATCACTCAGTGTCTTTCCAGCCATTGCTCTCAGGTAAGCCATTTCAACCGTACTTACATACTTTACTCAGCTCACATTCATTAAGCCTCACTTCCACCAACCAATATGCCATTGTGGACCGCCGATCTCATATTTTTCGTAAGTTTCCTATTCCTTGTAATGCTTCCAATCGTTTCCATTACACTTCTTCCTCTACTAGCGCGCTTTTCCAATTATTTCGTCAATTTCGCATTCGACTCAAACTTGCTTCCCAGATAATCAAATTCTTTCACGACCTCCACTCTTTTTTCATTCAGTCTTATCTCAATTTTCTCGCATTTCTCAGTCCTCCTAAAGTGTAAAAAATAATTCACTTTGTTAATGTCACCCCTGTTTCAAGGAAGGTCGGCAAGAGTTGCAGGTTTTATGTTCATTTGAGATTTGGTTTTAATTTGTAAGTACAAATTCAGCATTCGTAAGCGCGAACTTACACGTACCTGTTTGTGGGCATGCATTTCATATTAGTTTTGAATGTTTATATTTCATTGCAACTTATATTCTAGATTATTATAGATGGTCATTGAACCCTTCTGTATGCAAACTAGGACTTTGTATGGTGGGTAAACTTTTTAGTTATATTTTGAAAAAGTAACGACTGATTATTATTGGTATTTATAAAATTTTAAGAATGGCAGCCTTTTATCTATTTTTAACCCTTTGACTACCAAGAAAATTGCTAATACATTTTGTATGGAAAATTTTCACTTTGTATGGCGGCTATACTTTTGATTCACTTTTTGGAAAAAATAATGATGGCAATATATAGGTTATTATTATTGTTTTACATTTGCGCTATATTATTTTTTTTTTATTAACCCTCTAACTGCCGAGAATTTTTCCATTATTTTTTTCTTTTATATGGCAACTCCCTAAACCGAGATTATGATGAAGAAATTATTATAATTATTAGATAGCACTATTATATAAATGGATTCACAAAAAAATTAAGAAAAATCGTCGGAGCCGTTTTTGAGAAAATCGCATTTTAAATTTTCAGCTCTTCGGAAGCCATCTTGAATTTTCAAAAAAGTAAAAAAAAAATGATTACGAATTAAAGTAATAAGCTTGTTCTTTCTAAAAAATTTAAAACAAATTTAAATATCTTGCATTTTAATAGGTTTTTGGAATATTTTCGATTTAAAATTTCAGGTCGTGTAAACGGTGCTTTATATTTATTTTTTCAAAAAAAATTTTTTGTAAATTTGTAGAAATTTATGTTGTCCATAATATTGTAGAACATTATATTTTTGTTGACCCCTGAACTTTCGAGAAAATCACAATCGTTTGTTTTTTTCATATGGCAGCCCATAAACACAGATTAGTAAGAGTGTTGTTATAACTAATTTATTAAGTTAAAAATTAATTAGTGGCAACTCTGAAAATTAAGGAAAAATTCTTGGAGCCGTTTTTGAGAAAAGTGCTATTTTATGTTTTTTTTGTATGGCAGTCATCTTGAATTTTCAAGTTGGTGTAATGCCATGTTATTCATACTTAATACATGTCCAAAAAAGTTGATGTAGCCAAAATTTGGTATCTCTAGGTCTTATACTTTGGAAAGTGACACACACACATACATACATACATACATACATACATACAGACGGACGTTTTTGAAAGATAGTGTTTTTTGGCATGTCCTGCACCAGGACAACTCATTTCCGTGAAAACCTCGAAATTTTTTTTTCACACCAAATCATAACTTTCTTTATAGCCTTCGGCTATAGCAAGAAAGTAAAAATGTGGAATGTGCTTAACATAATGCCAGATTTTTTTTGTTAAAATAAAGCTTTAATCATAATCTAAACCTGTAATCTAAGTGTCAAAGATTTATTGACATCTGAGGCTCATATTCAATACAATATGTTCCCAAACTATCACATGTAAGTTTGCGCTTACACATGCGGCATGTGTACATTTAAAATAAATCAATCCTTACATTTGACCCCATCCTCCTTAACTCCTTACTTAATTTAACATCTAATAGGAGAAAAATTATTGATTTACTTACACTCTATAAAATTAAGAATGGTCAAATAGATTGCCCGATGTTGCTTGAAACTATTAATTTTTTTGTTCCGCGACAGGGATCTCGTCAAATAGTTCCTTATCGCCCTGTAGCTTCCAACACTGTTGCAGATTACTACAGTTGCATTAATCGAATGCAACGTATTGGTAACCAATATACGTTGGACTTTGATCCTTCTAATAATAATTTTAATAGGTACAGGACAGGTTTGAAGAGATTCTTTCTGCGGGGCCAATATTAATTGTTGTTTTACTTAGGTATTATATGTAATTTAATTTTTTTTTAAATGAGTGAGTTTTGCATTGTGTATCTGCTTTTTGAATTGCAATTTTTTTCTTTTTCTTTTTTTAATTAAGCTTCTCGTAAATATATTGTTTTCACCGTATTATTTAATATTTCTGATATAGTTATTACCTTACTATACTTAAGTTTTACCTACCTATTGTAAATTCTCATATTATCATTTTGCACTAGCATGTCTTTTTTATTCACTGTAATTTAATACATGTTGTTCTTTTTGGTACTTTTATGTATTTGTATTATTTTTGAAACTCTGTATCTATTTAATGTAAAAGGCACTAAGTGCCGTTAATAAATAAATAAATAAATAAACCTTGCAACTCCTGCTACCTTTCCCTGGAACCGGAGTGGCATTGGTAAAAGGTAACAAGTTTTTACAGCACGTGGAATCAGCCTTATACCAACCTATTACTCAACAATAATAAAATAATAAAGCCAGGAATGTCTCCTGAATGATGACGGGTAAAAACGCCCCAGGGCAGAATACACAGAGTATATTGAAAGATATGTGCTGTTCCTCCTACGAGGAGCTAAAAAGGATGGAGAGAAATGTCAAAAAAGATATTTCAACGTTGCTGCAAACCAATCCTCACAGATCACGAAACATAAAGAGATATCACAGATCACCAATCCTAGTAGACAGAAGACGAAAATAATGATTCAATTTGGTGAATGTATTCTACATGTAAATCACACCTCAATATCTTAAGCAAGTTTAATCATCACAGTAGAAAGGGTCGATTCTCCAGCAAGAACCAGTTGCTGTGCGGCTGTATGTATGCTGGGGAGAAGAAAATTACTTCATTATTTTTTTGTACAAAAATTTTCTTTGAGGAGATGGTTGCATCCAATAATTTTTAATTCAATACCATTTTTAATTAAAAAATATTACATGTAATTCGAGCTAAGCGTTCGGTGGCTAATTGTTATTAATATTTGCAACCTGCAACGTGATCCTAAATGCCATCAAAGCCATCAGATAATTACGTCACCGACAGTAATTAATGTGTTCTCTAGCACTGGGCATGATGCGTCAATGAGCCGTGATCTTACACGTGTCTACCTGTTTGTCTTTGCGCACTATCTATAATATAATCTTTTATCTAAGTTGCAAGGATATATTCATTTAAAGCTCTCAAATGTATGCCCACAAACAAACACGTGTAGTCCGCGCTTACAAATGCTGAATGTGTACTTACAAATAAAATCTAAGCCTCAAATGAACATAAGCCCAACAACTTTTGCCGACCTTCCCTGACACAGGGGTGGCATTGGCAAAGTGAACCATTTTTTACAGTATAGGGGGTCAGCCTCATACCAACCTATAAGTCAAGGAATATCAAAAGCATCTCTGCACCTTGGATCACACACGCTTTTCAGCTGCGCATATAGTTAAACTTCTTTCCGGGTTAACCCTAAGTCGTAAATTGGCGAGTGTAATCTATTGATTTCCACTAAACAAAAATAACTGACTTTAAACGCTTTTTGTTGTTGTGGGGGTTTCACGGCTACCACAGGGTAACTAAACAGGAAATCCAAGTACAATTGTTTGACCAACGGAACTATCGACTCGATATTTATTGTACTACTATTGATCATTCATCACTGATTGAAATATAATTGTTATAACACATTCACCATTTTGCTGCCTTAGTTCTTGTTTGCCGTAACCATTAAGCTAATTTTACATGAGCAATGTTTGCTTATGTACTGGACCAATGTGTCTTATGAAAACAGGAAATTGATTTAAAAAATATTTAAACTACTCTCGCATTTTCGAGTTTTACGATTTTTTTTAGCTCAGATTGTGTAGAATTTGATTATTAAGCTGCATTGAAAAGTCATTTCTGAAAAAAATGGTCTATACGGCAAACAAGATCTGGGGGAGCGATTTGTAAGCGCAAAGTTACACGTATCTGTTTGTAGGCATGCATTTGATATGCAGTTAATATATCTTTGCAACTTAGATTAGAGGTTATAGATTATTAACATTTAAGCATATTAAAACAACAGAACCTTAAAAAGAAAGAATAAGAATTCATACACTGAAAAATTTCGAATACGTAAAAACTGTTTGTTGGCTTACTAAGGATCGCTGTCTGCGTCTTTCGTTGATATTGAAATGACGTATGTCTTCCATGCGCGGCCCTTGACCCAATATCCTGAGGGTAGGTGAGGGGTTGACCCAATTTCGCGCAGAAATGTGTCGGCCGGACCTGTTGCGTGGGTACCTAGCTACCCCCCTAACGCGACGCTTCTCAAAGCCCGCGAAGAAAATTCGGCAACTTTATTACCATACAACAACTCCTAACTAGGCGCGGTGTTGACGCGCCTTCCATGTCGCTTTATTGATTTATGTGCGTAGGTGAATACACTACCATTGAGTAATTTAGGATAAGTGTACTTTGCAAAATAACTTTTTTTTCAGTTTTTATCTTTATTTTAAATGCAGCGAGAAAAATTGTCTGTATAATTAATTGATTGATTCATATCTGCCATAAAAATTTCACGGAAAGTCTTCCGTCGATATGTACAGGTATAAAGAAGCAACAAAATACTGAGATATGGGTATCGCCGTCGAAATTTGTACCTTTTGTCTTGTGCGTGCGTCGCCTAATGATTTTCAGTTTTTTCATAAAAACTGGTGATGTCAACTGAAGTCTAGATTTTTTAGAGTAAAGTATCTGAAAAGCGTATTGAAATACAAAAAAAATCTGCAAAAAGCATGAAGTAGCGATGTCTATAATCTATAATCTAAGCTGCAAGGATATGTAAGCATTTAAGGCTCATATGAAATGCATGAGCCTTAAATGCTTTCATATCCTTGCAGCTTAGATAAAACAAAATCGCCTTTTTTCCATTCTCATACGAATTTTACATGTCCGCAATCCGTTTTTGACCCTTTGATGGCAAGATACGATAAAAAATAGTATTTTTTTTATAAAGTTGAGTATTTTTTCATATACCTTAGTAACGTATCTTTTGTTTTCTGTACTAGCCACAATAATATTTATTTATTTATACACGAAATATTAGTTGCTAATGGTTGTCGAAATTTTTCTTTTAGTGTGTTACCATTTTCATTGAAACTGACAAAAATCTTGCATCCCTAAGTATTTTTTCGCGTATGGTAACTCTTTGATGCAGTATGGAAAACACTAAAAAACTGATTCGCTACCTTAATTTTCTTCTGAGAGGGTCTACGTCTCAGCCGTAAACTTGTCGTGATTGTTTTGAAGGGGATTTAGCTTGGAATTATTAGGGTAAATATCGGAATCTGTTGTCAATTGTGTATTGTCTACTTAGAGACATAAGTGTTGCTTAAGATTGTGTGTTTTAATAGTCGCTGGTATTATTATTTTCAAAAAAATCAATTTTAGGATTATGTCGGGCGTGTTTTTTATTGACCGTTACCACGCTGCGTCACATTTGTGAGATTAAGGCATATTAATATTGGTTAAAAAATTATACTTACTTAAAATAAAAATAAACGCAACTAAGCTACACATATAGCGTAACTTCTTGCCGCGTTATCCCCGAAGGGGTCGCAACACTGAAAATCATAAGCGACACACGCACAAGACAAAAGGTACAAATTTCGACGGCGATACCCATATATGATTTATTTCTATCGCCCCGTCCGTTGGCAATAAAAATAACTACACGGTAGATTAGAGGACGCAACTGAGCTACACATATAGTGTAGCTCCTTTCCGTGCCGCATACAGCGAGTGAACCTATTTATTTGTACAAGTAAGAGTGTCAGCCATACGCCAAACCCCACTTCAGTTGAATTGGGGGTTACCCAGCTCCCGAGGAGGCTGGTACTCGTTTCTTGTGAACGCTCATTACAAAAAAATTCCTTGCCGGTAATTTGCATTGAGTTTTGAGTTTCAAATAAACAGCGAAACGTGAAATTATTTTTCCCCCTACCAGGGACTCCAACCCCAACTCTTGGCGTGGAATGCAAGCACTCTACCAACTGAGTTATCGACTGGACTAAAAATACGAATCGAGATTTATAAATTGAGTTTTATCATTTCTGACACCCTCGCCTCGGTGGGATTCGAACCCGAACTCACGGCATTGAATGCAAGCACTCTATCAACTGAGCTATCAACCGAACAAACACTTAACGCGTGCTTGGTGTCTAGGGATTTTCATTCAGGCTCATGTGTCTTAGTATAATATTTACTTACAGAAGCAGGCACGTGCGCGTAAATATCTAATATCCCTCCTGAACGTTTATGTATCTGGAAAGACAGCACATGTACGCTCATACAAAGCTACATTTTGTCATTTTAAACACCTATCTGGACAGTGAAAGGTGTCTTTACTCGTACGATAAAATAAGAACCATCACATCAGAGTTTTGCTCATGATTCAAAAGTAGATTGGTCGATTTTCCTTGTAGATTCGCTTGAATGCATCTGCAGATATTTTTGCTGAGAAAAATAATTACAAGGGCTTACTTCAGTACATCAATCACTCAAGTACTCTTGAGTACTCAAGTTACTCAAGTAGTAAAAAGTTGTAATTTTAATTTTTTTTTTGTATTTTCATTATTTCAAAATAAACCTTTATAATGGCTCACCACAGTATTCACTTGATCAATTTAAAAACTTTATGTGTAGGTATGTTGGTAAACTGGCTGCCTCAGTTGTTGTAATCGATTCTTAAGACCACAAATGCTTGTACCAAACCCTTGATAGAATCCACTGGCAGGTATCTTTTTATTGACTTTATCTGCCTAAGGCCAAATAATCCAGCTTAAACAGTCTTGTTAACGTTGTCACCATGATTAACCCCCGTTTTCTCGATCAAAACTGACTTAAGTGCCTAACTCAAGCGCTACACTCACTCAAGGGTCGACATTCTGGAGCATTTTGTTTCACAAATAACAATAAAGTAGTACTTGGTCTAGTGCCCAACTTAGTGAAGATGTACGGCTCAGTCATTGGCTCTCGAAAAAACTCAGCTCTGTAATTGGTCAGTAACTTCCGACCAATATTCGGCGCACTTCATTCTTATCATTGCCACTTCTTTCAAATTTCAATGTCAAATCAGCTGTGCATAAAACTTGACAACAAGTAAGAACGTATAACGCACTTACTTATTTAAGCAAACTGTAAGTAAAAATCTATTTGTTTACAATTTCTATTAGTTTTTTAAAATACATTTATGTAATATCCAATGTAAAGTGTTTTGATCAATTTCAGCGCCAAAAAGATGTTGTTTTCTCCAGCGGAAAAGGAGCTGCTGGTGGCTCTGATTAAAGAAAAACCTGTAATAGAAGATAAAAGAACAGATCGAATAAATTTTTGGCTTTGCAACCCTCAATGAGCAACGGCAAAACTGTATATAGAACGACGCATTTTTTCAATCAAAAACGTCTTCTAAATTCTTCCTCTTCGTAAAACGTAAATGGGTCTTTACTCCATGATCTTTACAGTCTCTGATATATATTTCTTGGGACACTATTTTTGGACAAAACAATACTATTATTCTCGTTAAAGTCGTCTTCATCGTAAGAATTCATTTTTTTATGTAAATAATTCACAACCAAACAAAAACTGTGCTGATGAAATGTGGTGGAATATTTTGACAGTTCCACCCATACTGTAAAAAATGGTTCACTTTGCCAATGTCACCCCTGTTTCAGGGAATGTCGGCAAGAGTTGCAGGGCTTATGTTCATTTGAGGTTTGGATTTTATTTGTAAGTACACAATCAGCATTTGTAAGCGTGAACTACACGTGTTTGTTTGTGGGCATACATCTGAGAGCTTTGAATGAATATATCCTTGCAACTTAGATTATAGATCTGTCATTGCAGTATGGTCCTAGACCATACCGGAGAACAAACTCAATTCTGATGGTCAAACAATGAAAATATACGTGTCAAAACAATGTTAATATACTCGTAAAAATCGTGTTCATAGTAAGAATTCATTTTTTCATGTAAATTCACAATGAAACAAAAAATGTTATAGCAATGAAATATGACGGAATATTTTGACAGCGCTTAAGCGTTGGTTAATATACCTGTCGACCTTACTAACTTAAGCGCTAGTTTTTGGAGCGCTTTAGCGCTACTTTTACCCTAAGTTTTGTTCTTGAAATGAATTTCCCCAATCTAAGCGCTAGTTTGCCCTTAAGTTAGTGCTAGTTTTGATCGTGAATACGGGGGTAAGGCACTGATCAATGTGCACTCCCAATAATCTAAAGTTTTTTTCTGGCTCAATTATATTGCCGCAGTTAAAGGATTTTTCACTAATAAGTATGTATCACATGTAACTTTTTATTGTAAAGGAGGTAAAAATTGAGCCAATCAATTGCTTATTCATTTCACGAGGTATTTTTGTTCTCACAAATAAAGGAAAAGGGTCGAGAAAGGAAGGAATATCTTATTAAAAAAAATAACAAAATAACAATAACAAAAAAAGGAAACTTCATAAAAATTAAATATTTTGTGCTGTAGGATTTGAATAAGGTTCGACGGAATTGTTTAAATATTTCTTGCTTTCATAAAGTTCGTGGAATACCCACATCATATTTTCACTCAGGTGCATGAAGACGCAAAAATAATAGGTATGTTAAATGAATTTTCATGGCATGTGCGGCTGCCTCACACCGTAACACAATTATTTTTAGCCTACATTCATTTGTTTAAAGGCTAGAAGCTTGCGTAGTAGAAAAAGGTCAACGTTTATTTTGGTTGCGAGACCGAAAAGCCTTTTGAAATCCCACACAAAACAAAACAAAATAAAATCCATCTTGTCCGAAGTCCTGAGCAAATGCTTTATTTATTTTACTTACCAACTTAAAAATCAGCTAAAACTTTTTCCATGCCCCCTCGTAGCTATAGACGCTTCCACTTTTTCTCGTCTCGTAAAATATTGAGGGAGACCACAATGCGGTTGGACCTTGGATTATAACTTTGTTATAATTAGGTAGGTCATCAACAGCTCATTATTATTCTGGCAGAAAACCAGTGAAAAAGATATTCAAGTTTTTAACAGCATTTTTATCTCAAAAAAATATGGCAAAAAATCACCTTCACGATCACGGAATTTTAAGTTTATTGTTTGAAATTTTTGGAAGGATTTATTTTTAAAAACTTTTTGGAGTATTGTGAAATAGGAAGCACCATCGTTTTCAGCGTTTTCAACGTCTTATATGGTCAAAATTATTATTTATTATTTTGGCTTACTATAAATGTACTATCAATAAAATAGGGTACAAAATTAACTGTAGCCATGTTTTCAAGAGGACTTTCAACCTGAGAAACAATTAATACCCCTAAAAGATTTCCTTTTATTTTTAATATATATCATTTGTTGTTCATTTAAAAGGACCTCTTTGTGAAATCAATTGTAGAATTACAATCACAAAAACTAATTATATATACATGCATATCCATATATCGTCGCCTTACTTTCTCAACCTCGTATCTCAAATTTTACAAGTTTTCAGGAGAGACAAAAAACTAAATAAATTGAGTAATTTTATAAGCATACAAAAAATTTAAATGAGGTTTTGTTTGTTATAAAAAAACACATGTTTTGAGTTATTTATTTATTTTTTATAATTTATTATAAGGGAGTAATATAACATTTTAGAGATACGAGTTTGTTGTATTCAGTAAACATCAAAATATTTTTACCTTCATACCTAAGATACGAGGTTGCTGCAGCTACATTCAATAATCAATTACTATGTATTGTAAACAATTCATTTAACTTAACAAGATTACAGAATTTTATCATAACTGTCACTAGAAACGTTAAAAGAGAATGTAAAAAACTTAAAAAAAAATCAATTTTAGGCATGGTTTTTAAATTAGAATTTGTTTTCTGTTTAGTTTTTGATATCGATTCATTATTATTTGTGGATTTTAAAAATGTACTTAGTTGCATATGTATGTTCTTTGACTTTTAGGTTGGTATGCGGCTGACCACCCATGCTTTAGAAAATGGTTCACTTTGCCAATATCACCCCTGTTTCAGAGAAAGTCGGCAGAAATTGCATCAACATACTCTTTGGCAGTGCTCTGTCGACAGTAATGCGAAGGCATTTTTGGAAGAGCCATCAAAAATGAAGTGAAGTGCTCCACGTTAGTTGTGTTGATTGCGTTTAATCGTTTTATTGGTTTCTGCTTTTTTGGCATCCCAATTTAGATTTTTCGTTCTTGACCCAGTTTGCCACATACCATTCGCCTAAGCACAGTATCCCGCAAAACATTTTTTTTACAAACTGGTCTTATTTCACCATCAACTTTGAGGAAATATTCCAGAGTGTATGTCCTTCTAGATGGATTCCTTTGGTGTGGGCAGTTACTGGTTGAAGCGTGACCATTGACACAATATGGATTTTTCTCTTCCAAAGTGAATTTAAAAAAATCTTTCTGGCATCATTAGATATACTTTATGACATTCCTTGGAAAACATTTTGCTTCATTTTTGTGGATCATAATTGATTATAGATATCTAAGTTGTAGTGCACTTCGTTTCCTCTTTTCTACTCCTGCAGTTCCTTCATTTTTCTTTCTTTTAATTGAAGAACTCTCTTACTCCATCATTCTTTTAAGTTTAAGTATATTTCTAGTCCTGTTTTTTTATTCTCTTGCCCTTTTTGAGCACTTTTAAGATTCTTGGTTTTTCGACATCTGGTTCTGATGATGAAGAATTGGCATAATCGTCACATGAATGAATTCGGATTCACTGTGGTGAAAGTGTGGGTTTAAAAATGATGGCATTCTGCATTTCTGCTTATGAGTTGTGGTGTGGAGCAGTGGCATCTGTATATTTTGTAAGTATGTGAAACTGTGGCGTATTTCAAAAAATTATCTTGCTTCTACAGGTTTTTTACAACAGATCCCGGTTCGCTCTCCAGAACAATAATTGTAGGTTATCTACTTATAAAATAATGCAAATAGGTTCGAAGACAAGAAAATAAGTTGTCACTTAGGTACCTTTTAAGAGCGATATCAGAAAACAGTTTTCTCCAATGATAACCACTTATTTCTAAGATAAACATTCAAATCTGGCTAAAAAATGGCGGCTTTCACGCACATCTATGTACACTAATCGTCCCCCCAATGCTTATTTGGCTTATCTACCATTTGATTCGAAGATGACCTTTCAATGAAACTGTTTTAAGAATCACATTCTACACAATCTGAGCTAAGAAAAAACACGTAAAACTCGATGATATGAGATTTGATTTACATTTTTTTTAAATCAATGTCAGGCATTCATTAGATACATTGGTTCAGTACATATGTATATACAAACATTGCTCATGTGAAGTTACCTCTGATGGACATATAACAACCAAGCACTAAGGCATACAAACGACACACAAAAAACAGTTTTTAAAAGTTAAAAAGTGTTGTTTATTGAATAACAAACTAAAAAGCACTAAGGGGTTGTAATAAGAGCGGCAATCTTGCATCTCACTAGGCAAGGTGAAAAAAATCTTCTGGATGAGTTTTCAGTTTATATTGTCTTTTATTTTAAGACTCCGTTCAAAAAAAAAATCCCGTTGTTTTTTAAAATATGTTTCTTATACTTTATGGCCTTAGTAAAAGTGTGACATCAATGAAAAAAATCACGCGTGTTAAATAGTTTTTTATCTTAATTTCAAAGTTAGTTTTTGTAACTTAAAAAATTACGCCACTAAAAAATCTTTCAAAAAAATTCGTTTTTTTTACTTTTTTTTGCTCTCATTTTGTTTTTTTGTATTTTGTTTTTTTTTCTTTATTATAATTATAGAATGATACAAATTCTAGTATGTGATGTGATTTTTAATATAATAATGTGAATAGTTTTTGCGATAATATGAAAAAACCGTTTTCAAGAATTAAATAAGTTAATTAGTTTCAGTAAAAATCACATCACATACTAGAATTTGTATCATTCTATAATTATGAAGAAAAAAAATATTTCCAAAATACATAAAAACAAAATAAGAGCAAAAAAATGTAAAAAAACGAGTTTATTTTGAGTATTTTTTTATGGCGTAATTTTTTAAGTTATATAAAAAAAACTAACTTTAAAATTAAGATAAAAAACTATTTAACACGCTTGATTTTTTTCATTTATGTCAATCTTTTACTAAGGCCATAAAGTATAAGAAACATATTTAAGCCTTAAGATACGAGCTTGTTGCAGTTATCATTTTAGTTTTTTAAGATACAAGGTAATTGCATGGCCCCTAAATCGAAAACTACATTTGATATCAATATACGAGTAAGTTGTAGTTATGTAATATCGAAAAACAAATAGAAAGAAGTAAAAAAAAAAAAAAGATTTTTTTGAGATACGAGGTTGAGAAAGTAAGGCGACGATATGTACATATTAGGATGATTTATTTGGTGAGCGCGGCTATTTTGTGACTCAAACTTCAGAAGGCCTCTGCGAGCTGGATCGTAATTGTAGAATTCTCCAATTCTCAAGCAAGACCCATTTGCTGCAAGGCTGGATGGACCTTTGGTGACCGCTCTTTTTTTTCAAGGTAAATGAATTTCTGAACACGTATTTGAAATTTTTTTTTTTTTTTTGTGATTCGCAGGCAATTAAACTCACAGAATTAACCACTAGACTACAGACCAGTCCATTAATATTTTCATGTAAATGTATTAGGAAACCTTTCATTTTTTTTTTAATACTGAAAAAACAGTTAGAAACACATTTACTTTTTACTCAATGTTGTGTATTTATTATGATGGAAACATTTTATGTAAGCTTTTCTTATGATGTCTTTTTTAAAGCTGATTTTAATTAGCAATTACGAAGGCATTAATTTTTAAATGCCAAGAATTAAAAAAAAACCATCAATGCGAGAAATTAATCATTTTCAAGGAAATGACATGTCTGCATTATAATGCTTCAAGAAAATACAAGTTGTCTTTTATTTTCTTACGTCTTAATTTTGTTGGATTTTCAAGAAGGAGCTTGATTTTCTCTAGCATTTTATTTTTCTTGTCTTGTATTTTGAGAAAAATCACATTCACAAAATATTTTAACTTTATATTTATTACTTTATAGTTATTTATATTACGAAAAAAACAATTGTGTTTCGCTCGGAAATCAAAGGGTGTACAAAAATATAATGTTCTACAATTAAGTGCAATATTAATTTCTATAAAAAACATTTAAATATTTTTTTATTAAATTGACATAAACTACCGTTTACATGATCTAATTTTTTTTTATCGAAAAGATTTAAATCCCCCATAAAAAAACATACATTTTGAACATGTTTTAGAGTCACAAGAAATGAAAAATTTTAAATGCATTTTTTCCACAAACGGCTCTAACGATTTTTTTTTAATTCTCAGTGTGGTTATTACTTAATCTACTTGAAATAACAAAATAATAATGAAAATGTTACAAAAACCCCAAAAAAATGCCCAAAGCTTTTTTTTAAGGTTCAGTAGAAAGAACTACCTCATCACACTAGCTCATGGTGAAACATTTTTCACCTTGTAGAAAATTAAAGATGGCTCCCGACCAGCTGAAAATTTCAAATGAGAATGACTCTTCTCATACGATTTTCTTTAATTTTTTTGTCTATTCGTTGTAATAATAATGCTGTGTAACAACAGTAGCCATTGCTTCATAATATTCTTTGTTTTAAGGGTTGTCATACAAAAGAAAATTTTAATTTTTAATTTCTCAGAAGTGAAAGGAACAATGTAAAATCCATTATATAAACCTACATTCATTTATTATTATTTTGTTCAAGAAGTGAATAAAAAGTATAGCCTTCATATAAAGTGACAAATCTCCATACAATTTTTTTTTTTAATATTCTTGGTAGTAAAAAGTCTAATATAAAGTACTAGGCTAAGATTCTTAAAATTTTATATCTACCCATAATGATCAATCATTACTTTTTCCAAAACATGAATGAAAAGTATACCCACCATACAAAGTATTAGTTTTGATACAAAAGAGATCAATGATCATACCACAAAATAAAAATTTACTTAAACAGATTAGCCTCATTACTTATACATCACGTTCTGTTGTGAAAATTGACTATGACCTGAACGTGACCGTATTTTATGCCATAAAGTGTTGTGCAGTCCACTTTACAATTTATTTTTAAATTAAACTTAAGCTGTCTATTCATTTGTGTGCAGTTTTCAACGATATATTACCAGAGGAGAAGCATTGGATTCTGGAACCCCTTTATTTTATCATAAATAGCCTTACGTCAGTCACTTCAATTGTAAAACAGAAATGTACTACAATATTAACGTCTAAAATGATAATATAGTTCCAACGGATTTCATTTCAAAGTCATGCTTTTATTTTCTAAATCTTTTACGCTTATCTTGAAACCTGTATTTGACGTTCATTTTTCTTGTTTTATGTTTAAACGGAGGAATCCAACAACACCAAAAAAAACAAAGCTTAGGACGCAGACGCTTCCATCACAAAGCATTAATAAAAACATAAACAAGATGACATTGACTGAAGTGTCTTTCCGCTACTTAGTAAATCACTAGGATTGGACTGTGAATGTTTCTGACTTGAATAAACAAAATAAAATACATCCAATAACACCTTTGAACCTCGATTCTCTTTGTGAAAATATATGTTTTATTTATAAAAAAAATCCAGCACTCTTTTTTCTTTCAAAGTAAAGGTTTTCCCTCTTTTTGTTTATCTGGCTGTTGACAGAGAGTGTCAGTTAGACCTTTTCACGATCCTGTGCATCTTATTTCTTATTTGAGAAAATCTCTTCATTTCTTACAAGCATTTACTCTTCAGATTTATGACTTTGACTACCCAAATTTTTTATGTTTGTCAATTTGCTTGCAACCATCTTCTTTTTTTTTGAGCGGCAATGCAATTGAAGTTTATTATTTCTGTTTTGAATTTGAATGCTGAAGTTGTTAATATTTTTCTTTTTTTCTTCCGGTTTTGCAGTATTTGCATTTATAAATATTTTCGCAGCTGTATATTTCAAACTTTTAATGCAATTTATGAAGTTCTGATTTACTAATTATAAAACTCGAATGCAAGTTTCTAGTACTTGGTAAAAAAAAACACTGTTTGTACCACAATGCAATTCTCTACTACTGACACGCCGTTCCATTTTTTTTAGCCCATTATTTTATTAACTACTAGCAGACCAAACCGCGCTCTCGCACGGTTGGCTGCTAGGCCCTCCAGGCAGGTTTTAGTCTGGCTTCGCCATAATTTTTTGCCCATATGTTCTTTATTTCATTGAATGCTTTTAGATATAATTTAATAAATTTTGTGATAAAAAGGTAATTGAATTCTTTTCATGTTCCGAATATCTTTAATCCACGAAAGACGAATTTAAGTTAAATAGCCTGCCTACTCATGCTGCGCACGATAACGGCATTTTAGTTTGAAGTCCAGCTTCGCCAGCACACTTTACCCCTGCTCTGATTTTTAAAAGATCCATGAGAACTGGCCAACAACAACAACAAAAAGTGGACAATTTTATGGTAGAATCCCAGGCCTGATTGTGCTACTTCCTATTGTTGTGCAGGTGCTGAAGTCTTTATCCTGCTTTTTATTTCTGCTCTTTATTTTTCTGGTGATGGTTTATAATGATGCTCGACCCGTTCATTATCATTTAAGTATATTACTTGTCTTTTTTGCTCTTTTTCGTTTTGCTGGTAATGGTATCTTGAGCGTACCTGTGTTGCTTGCAATTGTCTTATAGTGGCATGAAACATGACTGCGTTTGCCATACGGCATTGTTTTGTTGGTACTGGTGCTTTTGTTTTTAGATTGTTCCAGCTGCTCTTATTGTCATGAAATGCCTTCAAACTGCTCATCCTGCTCTGAATTATCTTTTGATATCTTAAAACTGCTTGTGATACTTTTCACGATATTTTTGTGTCTGATACTGCTTGGTACCTGAAGATACCTTAAAATGCCTAAACTCTCAATCTACAAAAAATCTAAGTATGGGAAAACGTTCGACCCATCGACAGAACTCTAAGAAAAAAATGACTTTTGAAAATTAAAAAAAAGAAACTTTTTAACTTTTTTTATTTTTATATATAAGAAGACACTTTGTATGAAATTTTACTTTTTAAATATTTGTTCAAAGAAATTTGCCGTAGAAAAAAAGTTTCTTCGAACGTTTATGGGGTTAACTAAAATGCATTTAAAATTCGAGTTTGAGGCCTAGACATTCAAAATGGCCGCCTGCAGAGCAATGTATTTTTTTAGTTGGTATCGCAGGTATGCAAAATATATACTTGGCGGGATTGTCCTATTACATATCATTACATTTCGCTAAATTATAATTGTTTGTGTAGCATCAAATCAGTTGATTTTTTTACTTATAAATTTGACTTTTTTGTGAAAATCAGGTTTTTCAAAATTTTGTTTGGAAAAAATTGTCATTGAAAAAAGTTTTCTTTCAAAAAATGTTGACATAAGCAAAACCAAATTGATCATTGAGGAAAAACTTTCAGACTTGTAAAATGAACGCCAGGAGAATGTTAAATATTGAAGAAACCAAAAAAAATGTATCGCAGCTACTCTTAATCCTTCATGTATTTCGTTGTTCTTTTAAAAATATTTAAGTCTGTTTATGTTTAGATAGCATGCCTAATTTCAATGTTCCAACTTTATGCATGCGCCCGTTGTGCCACCTGAAAGTTATTATTTTTTATTTTTTTCTATGTAGGTATTTACAAATTTAGTTTGAAGAATTTACTTTTTGCGAAAAAGTTTCTTCCAAAAGTTGTTAAAATTACTGAGAGGCATGACCGTTTCGAATATCAAGTCTGTAAATTCAAAATGGCCGCCAGCGGCAAGATTTCAATTTTCAGTCTGTATGGCAGGTATGCGAAATATGCACGTGACCTCATCCGAACTCTAACAGTTGTGTAGCCACTAACACTTTATGGGGGTGTGCAAAATTTCAGCATCGTGCTGCGAACGGTCTGGGCGCCTATAATGGTACAAATATACAAACAAACACACAAACAAACAAACAAACAAACAAACACCAAAAATTCTGGAATTGAGCGTTAGTTCAGTTTATCAAGAGGAACACTTTTTAGAAAAACATTTTTGCAAATTCGAAAAAAACAGACGCAAATACCCCTTCCTTTTTTATATATAAGATTTGAAAGTCGTAAACTTGTAACTGGCTTAATTATGATTTTTTGCAAAAAAAAATAATTTAGTATCAGGACTGTCATTTCTTTCACTAATATGTTGGTAACTTTTAAAATTGTTTTGTAAATACATTGTGGAATTCCAATTTAAATACAAAAAAAAAAAAACTTTACATACAGTTTTTTATTAAAAGTTCATACAACTATTCATTTTTTAAATCAAATATTTTAAGATGTTGGTATGAAACTGACCACTCATACTGTATAAATTGATTCACTTTTCTAATATTACACCTGTTTCAGAGTAGGACGGAAAGAGTTTGCAGGGTGTCTGTTCATTTGAAATTCGAGCTTTAATTTGTTTGCTGGTATGCAGCATGTTCAATTGCAAACTTAGAACAATTTTAGCTATCTTTTCGACTTTGATTGTCCTAGATTATAAGATTCTATAGCTTTTTACTTTGTTTGAAGTTGATGACACGTAGGTACATATTGTATAAAATTGATTTATTACATAGATTGGCGCCACCATCGTGTTATGGAATGCTAGCAAGAGATGCATAATTTTTATGATCAAATTTTTGATTTATGATTGCATTTACATCATACACAACATTTTTACTTGCTGTAGATTTCTCCTGTCCGCGGAGAAGAAGACTCTCATTTCTTCCGAAGACTAAGTTAGAGGCAAAAACATAGACGGGAAATCATTTGTTACATCCTTTTTCATCAAGTTTTATTTCAAATCTGAAATATATCTTGCAACAATATAACCATTCACATACTTGGAAGTTGATATTTCTACATGCTGCTGGTTCCTCGACAAAATTAAAGCAACTCTAACGCATTTCCATGAAATACTATAAATTAAAATTGTCCAGTCGATAGCTCAGGTGGTAGAGTGCTTGCATTCCATGCCGAAAGGTCGGGTTCGAATCCCACCGAGGGTGTCAGAAATGAATTCCCGTTTCGGTGTTTATTTCAAACCCCAAAATAAAATACCGGCAAGGTTTACTCAGCCTTCACAAGAAATGAGTACCAGCACGCTCGGGAGCTGGGAACCCTCCACTTCAACTGAAGTGGTTGGCGTAAGGCCGGCCCCCTTACCCGTAAAAATAAATAGGTTCAACTCGCCACATGCGACCCCTTCGGGGATAACGCGGCAAGAAGTTACACTATATGTGTAGCTTAGTTGCGTTTTTTTTAAACCATTTTTTGCAGAATTTGCAGTTATAGTTAAACTTTCAATGTAGATATTATTTAAAATCATTTAACGACTAAAGTAACTTTGGCATAAAAAATATAAAATCCTTGGATCCCCTTTAGATTAATGCTGTTGGAATTCAAAAATTTTTGCCTTACAATATTGCAGTTTTTTTAGTTATTTAAAATGGAATATCGAAGTTTTCAATTTTTAAATGAAAATTCAAATCACATGAAAGCGTTGAGTGCACTTTAATATAATTTTCTTGGCGTGAAGAAATGGCGTCGTTACTTTATATTGTAATTGATCGCTGGAGCTTTGAATAGAACGTCTTCGGTTTTCAATAACACAACAAAAAAGCATTAAAGCTCTATAAATAAAAGCATCGACACTAAGTTAATTCATGTCAACGAGCAGGCACGTGTAAGCTCGCGCTCACAATTGCTGCATGTGTACTCACAATATAAAAAATAAACAAAACTCAAATGAACTTTTACCTGCTACTTTTGCCACACTTCTCCAAAAGATGGATGATTTTGGCATAGTGAACATAATTTTACAATATGGATAGTCAGGCCTACACTTAAATGATGATCAAAAAATTTAAATTCTAAAATACATTATTGGCTAAATCAAAAATTAAACAAAAAAGTGTCTCTTAAAAACAAAATAAATTGTAACAAAGAAAATTTTAAATCGAAAAACCTTATCATTATCTGCAGATCAACTCGCATTTCTTCTATCTTTGAATACGTATTTCATTAGTCATCAAAAAACATTTTAAATAAATAAAATGCAGCAAAAAAATAAAAGCGTGAATACTTTGAAAATGTAGACAGCAGAACTTCGAAAATAAAAGCAGTAAAGTTTGAAAAACGGAAAATGTCGTCTTTTGCATCCGATGAGATGTGGACAGACGCGATCACAAGCCACATTTCTGTAAGCGGCTCACAAAGCCCTATTCACTAGAGTGGGTTTCAACAGCGAATTAGCACACTTGGGTATTTGTTTTTGTTTGGCGCAGGTACATGAAAAACAGTGCATCATATTTCAGTCATGAACATGCCCGAAAGAACCCCCGACTAATTATTTTTTTAAATGGTGATTCATATCAATTTAAAACATGAAATAGATTATCAGACAAAAATGTGAATTCATTTTTTACTTCATTTAAATGCACTTCTTTATGTCATTTCTTTTTAAATAAATTTTCATTATTTCTAAGATATTTTGCAAAAATAAAAATATAAGTTAAAATTCAAAACAGAAAGTAATTGTTAAACAAAATATACAACAACAAAAATGACGACGATTTATTTATATATTTTTCGTTTGAATGCCTAGTTGATAGAATGTTGCGTTTTAAGATAGAGAGCTAGAGTTCAAACTCCACCAAGAAGACACAATGCAACCGGCACAATTTCCGCAAGAATTGTGAACTCTATTCCTCCTGAACGGGGAAACCCCGATCTCTTCAAAGACAGCACGGTAAGAAATTGCTTTGCATGTCCAGCTTGTTTATGTTTTTTTTTAAATAAACTTTATTCACTTGCTTATAAATAAGCATGTGAAAACATCATATGGTGTTATTCACACACAGAAAATCCACGGCTCAACCCTCACCTTCCTTGAATTTTTCATACAAAAAGTGATGATCCATGGATCAGGTGTGCATAAATTACTTTGTGAATAACAATGATAGTTTTTATTTTATTTTCATAAGCTCTGTTTTAAAATGATCGCACAAACAAGTATAAAATTTCACGTTGAAATGATTCAAAGTGCTGCGAAATAATAACTTCCAAAGCACTTTTTACATTCTTCAGAGAAAATATTCAGTATTATACTTGTACATATGAATGTTAAAAATTCTAATCTGGAATTTATTTGGTAATCTATGTTTGTTTCTTCTTGTATCCTTTGTAGACACGCGCCCTTGCAGTGGATGGTGCCACTAAACGGCGCTATATAAAATTGTCTAATTATTATTATTATACCCGGTGGGATGTTTTCAGAGAAAATAATAGCGTGCACCCATTGTGTACATAATATTGCGCTATTCAAAGGATTATTTATGTGATACGTTCTTAGAAACGATACACTTCACTTTGAACTTTCAATATTGAAAGAGAATAAGATATTCGGTTTCAATCTATGTTTAGTATTGTCCTAGGTTTCCATGCGTTTTGCAGAATCTATTGTAAGGTCAGGTCTCTCCCATATATTCTCTTACTGTGAATATAATATTTCTGCAATAATATGGTTAAGATTAGTTTTATCTTTAAAAATGGTCATTAAAAATAATGTTTTTAAAACATTCAGCAACGAATTGAGAGCAGAGATTAAATACATAATCTAAGTTGAAAATATGAAAAAATATTTAAGATTTATACATTATGCATGTAATGCGTAAACTAACAAAATAAAAAAAACTAATATCAAATGAGCATTAGCTTTGCAACTCTTGCCGATCGTCCCTGAATCAGGTTCTTAATAGTCAAAAAGCAAAAAAAAAAATGTTTATATAAAACAAACAAATTATGAAAAATCTACTTATGAAATAATATAATATGGTTATTCAAATGAACATTGAAAATTTAAATCTTAGCCACCAACATAACAGATAAACCGTTATTTCTTCTGTCGTTAGATACATATATCATTTTCACGTCATAATATTTTTTTACATAAATGAAAAAAAAAATAGTTGTGCCATCGCGACATTTTAACTATTGAAATCAATATATATTTGGATGACTTTTCTTCTTTTGGGCGCCGTTTAGTGGCTCCAGCCACCCCAAGGGCGCCCACCGCTCACTCTCTTCTTGTGAAGATGGTGGTCTTCAACTCCTTCCTGAAGCGCTCCTCGCTGGTTTCCGTCCTCAGCTTCAAAGGCAGCCGGTTCCAGCACAACGGTCCCGCCGAACTGAACGCCCTATCCCCAAAGCCCGTTCTGCTCCGTCGAGATGGCATTTTCAGATTGTTGATAGCATCACTCTGCGCCGAGCGAAGAGTGCACCGCTTATCAAAAATCTCGTCAAGCTTACATAATTCGGCTAAGTAAGAAGGGGCCAAACAGAATCAAACAGATTAGATTTGCTTTGAAGAACTAATATGCTTTGCTATGCCTTAGAATAAAACAAATAATAATGCTCCGACTGTAGTTATTCATAATAGCTGAGGTACGCTGCATCATGAATATTACAATACAATTGTGAATTATTACATAAAGGCCAACAAACAAGGCCAAGAGCTCAGTATTTGCGCTGTTTCTCGGATTTCAAAGCTTAGTCAGAAATTTAATATGATTGTTTTGATAGCAGGTAAGAGATGCAACACGAAGCGGTGTTATTACAAAATTATCTCAATATTGCTCTTAGTTATTACACTCATTAAGCTCTGAAATTTCCAGCGAAAATTTGAAAATATTTTAGTTCCTTATTTCGCGGAAAAACTTGGCTTTCCTGAATGAAGCTCGTGAAGTTTCAGTAAAATTAAAATTTTCTATGCATTTTCCTGAATTTTAGCATGTTTTTCGTGCATATTTTTTGCAAAATTTTAATGCGTTTTTTTCTTTAGATTAAGCGCATGAAAAGGTTCACGTCTGAGGATTATTGGATTTAAAATGAAATCGAAAAATAAATATGAAAAATTATACTTTTATACCCACATTTAATGGTAGCATAATGGAAATTCAAATAATATTACTACGATAAGATAGCTCAGTTGGTAGAGTGCTTGCATTCCATGCCGAGAGTTCGGGTATGAATCCCACCGAGGGTGTCTTATGTCAAATTATTTCCCATTTCGGTTTTTATTTCAAACCTAAATAAAATACCAGCACGCTTTACTAAGTCTTAACAATAGATAAGTACCAGCCCGATAGGGAGCTGGGAAGCCTTCACTTCAACTGAAGTGGCTCGTGGAAAGCCGGCCCCCTTACCTCTAAAAATAAACAGTTTCTACTCCCCACATAAACTCCTTCGTAAAAAACGCGTTACACTATATGTGCAGTTTAGAAAAAAAATATATATAAATATTTTCAATGCACAAGATATTGAGTATTCAAGGATTTTCGAAGATACAAAATAAGGCTTAGCAAACTGCATATTATTACATAACAAAGATGACATGACTTTTCATAAGAATGATGCATATCGCTCCCCCAGTTCTTGTTTATCGTATACGCCAATCTTGTAAAATATGACTTTGTCATGCAGTTGTCTTATGAATCAAATTCTACACAATCTGAGCTAAGAAAAACTATAAAACTCGATAATGTGAGAGTTCTTTTAAATATTTTTAAAATAAATTTCTTGTTTTCATAAGACACATTGGTCCAGTACACATGCAAACATTGCTCATGTAAAATTTTCTCAATGGCGTATACGATAAACAAGAAGTAAGGCAGCGATATATTGCATTACGAATGTGCACAGCGATATTTGGTAATTTAAGAAAAAATCTCATCAAGAAAATTCATTTTCCTTTGCACGAAATTTCAGTCTTTTTCACTTAAAATAGGTAAATATACCGGAACAAAAAAAGAATTACTACTCTTCTTGATTTCGATTAATCTTTTGGATGTTGACAACTTGTTTAAGTTATAATTTCATTAAGTGACCTAATTAATTTCACATTGAAATTTAAGAAAAATAATCTAAATCTAAGCTGCAAAGATATGTATCATTTAAGATTCATATTAAATGCATTCCCACAAGCAGATACGCATAATTTCGCGCTTACACATGCCGCCTGTGGACCTACAATATAAACAACCCAATCTCAAATGAACATAAGCCCTGCAACTCTTGCCGACCTTCCCTGAAACAGGGGTGACATTGGCAAAGTGAACCATTTTTTACAGTATGGGTGGTCAACCTCATTATGGGTGGTCAACCTCATCATGATCATTTTTCATAATTGATTTTTGTGGTATATTTGATTTGCTGTAAAATTTTAAACTTCCATCTAATTATATTCCTTAACCAATAGGTTGTTATGCGGTTGATAACCTCTTCTGTGAAAATTGTTTCACTTTGGCAATGTCACTCCAATCTTAGAGAAGGGACATTTATTTTTGTGTTTTTGGAACGAAAAAAAATTGATGACAATAAATGTCTTGCTCTTTGGTTTTTTACATTATATGTATTGCATTTTACCTGAAAACGGGTCAAAGAAACTTGGTTCTATGCATTACCTAAGTCTGCACTATTAAAGATCTAGGTATGAGACCAGGATGTACTAGTTGAGCTGGCTTACCATCAAAGAGATTTCACCGGAATAAACTTTGAGCGAAGTAAATTACAACGGAGTTTTATTAAAGCCAGCAAGAAAAGAAAGGAGCTGAAGTAAAAAGAAAATATCCCCTTTGCAGCGCTGTACCTATAAGTGAACCCTACTAACCTTATTAAGCTCATAAAGACTCATAAAATAAAATATGTAGTCAGGTTTGATCGGGGTAATTAGATAAAACTGAAATCGATATTCCTCTACATATATGTAATGTAAAATAAACCTTTGATCGAAGTTGCAAAGATATAGTAAATTTTAAGATTTATTTTAAATGCAAAAGTTTTTCATTTGAGGTTCGGATTTTAATTTGTAAGCGCTAACTTACACGTGTTTGTTTGAGAGTAGTATTTGATATGAGCTTTAAATGTTGATACATCCTTGTAACTTTGATTATAGATATTCTTCCATAATGTAAAATCATCTTTGATCGAAGTTGCAAAAATAAATTAACATTTAAGATTCATATTATGTGTAAGTCCACGTTAACAAAGACTGTTTTGTACTTACAAATTAAAATCTAAACCTCAAATAAACATACACCCTGCAACTTTTACCGACCCTCCCTGAAACAGGGTTGATTGAAATTGGCAAAGTGAACCATTTTTTATAGTATGGGTTGTGTGCCTTATACCAACCAATTAGTCAAGGAATTGATGAAAATCGTTATACGTCAAAAAGAGACATAAATATGACGGTTGTCTGGGAACGGATTATGACAAGACCTCGTTTGTATAAATATGACGCACTAGGGTGCACTTTTTTTTGGTACACAAAACGGCTCAGATGCTCCAACTTTATCTTTTATATTTATCGTGGGTTATAATACTTAAAATGACGTTAGCCTTGAAAAAAGGTAGTGATAAATTGGGACCAACTTTTTAAGTACATTACATTTTTTTAACTGCCGGATTAAAAGGTAGCGTTTAAATAACTCTACCACTTTTAATTAAGCCGCTGGCAATAAAATTAAAGGTGCGCCTCTCAAGGCATTACCTGTTGCTACTTTTTTGCGGCTTCACCTTTTGCTACTTACTCGGTACACTACTAAATGTAAGCGCGAATATTCCCTGTTGAGTGCCAGACAGTCTGCCCACCATTAATATTTTAAAGCATACTTGCAAGTTGCAACCAGTCGTGTTACGTGCCTTTTCTTTCACACATTCTTGAATTGAATGGATTTAAAGTGGGCATAAAAATGTTATCTGATTCAACCGGGTTGTAAGGGAAAAGGCCAAAAAAATTATGTTTTTGCTTGCCAAGTAGGTACTGCAGTTTCATATGAGTGTGACATGTGCTCACGAGAAAAAAAATCATGTCTATTGAAACAATGAATAAAATGAAGTTAAGATCTTTATTAGATTGCTTTTTTACCTAAAAAAATCAACGGGAACTTGAATTTTTTTTTTTAGTAATGGGAAGTTTTGAGGCTCTGAACTACGCGCTCTCATATCCAGGTTTGTTTTTACAGGTGATGATGACATGCTTATTGGCGTGATCAGATTTTTTGTATTTAAGTGAAGAATTTTCGCAATTCCAAGAGAGCAGGTTCTGCCTTTTTGTGGAGCTTTTGTAAACCTGGAAGTTTTGACGGAAATTTCTAAACGAGAATTCACGATTGAGACCGGTTGATAGTTCAGATTGTAGAACGTTTGACCTTAAGTATAGGGTTCGATCAACCACCACCAACTTTGTAAGCAATGATTTCATGTTTGTATGCTAATTTCATACCCAAAATAATGGTAACGATAAGGTTTACTCAGCGTTCACAAGAATTGCTTTTTCGGGATCAGGGAAACCACAGTTAATGTAAAAGTAATAGGGTTAAGCCGTGCAAGATGGATCGGCCATGTAATACGACAAGAAGGTATCTTGCATGCCATAATGGATGGGATGACCGAGGGGACCAACTCTATAGGGGACGCCCACGCCAAAAAATCCTGGAGGACCTGTTGGTGGGCGTGCGCTGTTCATCATATGCAGCCCTTAAAAGAGCCGCGCAAGACAGGGAAGAATGGAGGAGTAGAGTGAAAGAAATTGCTGCAAGTCAATCCCAGGATTGAAACTAGAGAAGAAGAATAAGTCTCTCTTATCACATAAAAAAGTTTCGGCGACAACGCGGGTAGGAGTTGTACATTGATATCCGATTAGTTGCGTTGCATTAGCCTATATCTTTGGATTAGACCTTAAATCTCCTATGCAAAAAAAGACTAGTTTCTTTCAGTTCAGCTATCGTCCGGACATTTATAAATTATATAGTACGTTTATCATATCCATGCTTTGAAATTGTTTAATGTCGGTCACATAATGAGAAATGAGAAATATTCTCTCATATGTAGGTACATCTCATAGAACAAGGACGAATTGAAGGAAATTGAGTCCCAGGTCGGAGGAGAACGTATTGGTTGAAGAACATGAGACAGCGGTTTCCCAAGTAACATTTAAGGTTTTAAAAAGGTTACAAAAAAGTTTACAAAGGTTCTGGGACCTTTTTGTAACCTTTTTAAAACCTAAATGGTTACTTGGGTTGGTAGTAGCGCAATCGTGTATTTGTGTCGAGGGTTCAAATTTCTGTTATGATCGCCCATCTTCACTTAAGAGGCACAAGAAAAAGAAAAAAAATGCTTTGAAAGTCTAATTGGTATATCACAGTTTAAATTTTATAACATTTAAAATTCCTTCCTCAGCGAAATGAGAAATTACGAGCGCTGTATTATTTTATGATAGAGACTTGCTTTTACGTTAGAAGGAGAAAATATGAAATGTTATGCTCATAATGGGCCGTGCATTGATATTAACCTTTATTGCGTTTCTTTGCCGAAAACAGAAAATTCACTGTACACTTTGCTTAAACTTTAGATTTGCTAAATACTGTTATGAAAGCAGTATAACTCTTTGAGTAGAGTACTCAAACCAGCCGTCATACCCGCCCTGTATGCATGTGTCAGAAGGACCCACAGCACATGGACGCTCATACAAATATATACGCAACTAAGCTACACATATAGTGTAACTTCTTGCCTGCGTTATCCCCGAAGGGGTCGCATGTGGCGCTTCGGAAACTATTTATTTTTACAGGTAAGGGGGCCGGCCTCACACCAACCACTTTCAGTTGAAGTGGGGGTTTCCGAGCTCCCGGGGGGGCTGGTTCTCATTTCTTGTGAAGGCTGAGTAAGCCTTTTGAGATCAAACCCTTGCTCTCGGCATGGAATGCAAGCATTCTACCAATTGAGCTATCGACCTTTTTACGAGCTTGATCGTCGTCGCTACAAAGCGCCAAATCACAAGCAAGACCCAGTTGTTCTAAGGCTGGATGGATCTTTGGTGACCGGTCATTGGTAAAGATTTTATGAATTTTTCAACCCGGCGAAGAGCAAATTTGAAAATATAACTAGGATATTTTTTGTGCTCCGCCGGGAATCGAACCCACAACCTTCCCATTCAGAGTCCGCAGTGTTACCACTGAGCTACGGACCCGTCAAATATATAATTATCATTTTAGATTGTTTTTATTTTATTTTGTATGTCAACATGCGATGCATTAGCGTGAAAAAATACGTGTCTGCTTGTGAGAATGCATTTAATGTGAATATTAAAAGAACAATACCTTTGCAACTTGGCCGAAAAAAGTTATTTTTTATTCACGTAAACTAATCCCCTGAAAAATAAACAGTTTTACTGATAATTTACATAGTGCTATAATTAGACCTTTTTGTGAAATGAAAAAGTGATTGTGAGCCCACTAACCACGCGGAGTTCACATCAACCTCCATGTAACGTTATTATATTTTCATCGTTCACTGGACAAATTATCTGCCCGTGAATAATCATTTCACAAAGTGATTCCCGGATACCTCTAATAGCACATTCACGAATATTAAAACACTACAATATGAGAGTTGTCACGTTAAAAAATTTGTACGAATATCGGATTACAATCGGAAATCTAGTTTACAAAGATGCATCTAGTTTACATTCACGATTCACACTTTTTAAATATAAACTTGTATGTTGAAGATGAAGATTTTTATTATTCTTTCAAAGAATTTCGTGAAGGGGAATGCAATTTATCAACCTATTTTTACTTGGCTAGAAACAGCTAAATCTAAAAAAATCTAAATCTAAGTTGCAAAGATATGTATCATTTGAGATTCATGTTAAATGCATTCCCACAAGCAGACGTGCATAATTTCGCGCTTACACATGCCGCATGTGGACCTACAATATAAAAAACCCAACTTCAAACGAACATAAGCCCTGCAACTCTTTTCGACCTTCCCTGAAGCAGGGGTGACATTTGCAAAGTGAACCATTTTTTACAGTATGGGTGGTCAGCCGCATACCAACCTATCAGTCAAGCTACGTACATTTATATTATGAACGGTATGTTCTATTCAAAACTCATTACAATAATTATTACATAATAATTATAATACTGATGGTTGTATGAAAAATAATAAGCTGCACATATAAAATAATGTAATTTCTTATCGCAGTATCTGATAAAGAGTCGAATTTGGCAAGTATTTTTTTTTCTCAGATAAAGGGATCAGCCTCACGCCAAATACATAACTCAAAGAAACAAAGAAACCAAATTTTTTAACCTCCAATTCTTATAAAGGCTGAGTATACAAAAGCCGGTACGATAATTTTTAGCGGAAATCTGGATGAACGTCCGTAGTCAAAAAATGGGCAAATACTTTGTACCCATTTCAATAAAAGAAAATCACTTTACTAATAGCTATTTTTTTTCAATTTAATCAAAACTCCGACTTGAATTACATAACACTAATGAGTAAAAATGTGTTTCACATTTTGTACATAAAGCTTAAACGATGTATGAAAGTCTTCACAGCTTTATTTATGAATGGTTTGTGGTGACGAACGCCAGTTGTTTCTTTTCCCAAGTGAGAAATTACGCACTTATATAGATTTTTAGTTTTCAAAATAGCAAGATGATATTTAAAAAATATATATGAAAGTAGCACTACCGGTGACAAGATCAGAAAAAAGTTCATCGAACTTATACATACATGTCTGCTTTTGGAATTGCATTTAATATAAATCTTAAATGTTATATGTCTTTGAAACTTAGATTATAGATTAAAGATTACATTACGTCAAAGGTGTTCTCGTTAATTATTATTTAGGAATGTAATGCACACATTGGGATGCTAAAACCCGAGTTTATCCAAAATATACGGAAACTAAAACACTCACTTGAGAGTTGAGGCGATGGTTTAGTTTTCATACATCTTTTCGTAAACGATACGGTTACTCAAGACTGACAGCTTAAACGTAAAGTTTCATACTTGATGTATGCTAACTTTGATAACGCAATTCCTTACAGAGGTGCGTTGATTTCATTTCAGCTACCTATCGACACTATGAATGACGCTACAATTACATACGTCACAACCGTTAGCCAAACATAGTGAACTTCAACGTTACTGCAGTATGATTTATATTATGTACCTACATCAAAATCTAATCTTAATCTAATCTTTCACGCACTAATTTTGGGGACCGTGCTTTCCGGTTTGCGGGACCAATGGAGTGGAACAGACTGCCACCTAATGTGAGGAAGGCAAAGACTGTTGGTGTCTTTAAAGGAGCACTAAAGACACATCTTTACAAGAAATCTTATCCGTGATTTGAGAGGGCCCTTGAGGTGTGACACACACAAAAACGGCGCTCTTTAATTATGTGTACATTAAAATAAATTATCCTTATATATATATATATATATATAAGCTGCAAATATATATATATATATATATATATATATATATATATATATATATCATTCAATATTCATATTAAACGCATTCCCACAAGCCGACACGTACATATAAGTTCGCGCTAACACATGCCGCATGTGGACCAACAATATAAAAACCCAATCTCAAGTGAACATAAGCCCTGCAACTCTTGCCGACATTCCCTGAAACAGGGGTGAAATTGGCAAAGTAAACCATTTTTACAGTATGGGGGGTCAGCCTCATACCAACCTATAAGTCAAGGAATTCTTAATAATTATAATATGTGAAGTTAATATTAGGACTTTGTTGAATTAAATAAAATTAAGGCATCGATATGTTTTGGATCATGTAGTTCAATAATTGTAGAGATTTATTTGAAAAAAAAAACTATTGTCACAATACAACATATTATACAACAACATTACGTATTTTTGCAGGAAACGGACTTTTAATTTCTGAGAAAAACTGAAAACCCATTCGTATTCTCTATTGTTTTTATAACTTTTAAAGACAAAAAGTACACATTATTCGTTAAACCTATAAATAATTGATTTTAAAAAGTGAAATGATTATTTTTTGTTCATTTTCTCATATATTTTCAAATTCTATTGCTGAGAAAATTCTCTGAAGAAAGTTCAAGGGATGTCGTTTTTCTCATGACTATTTTTATAAAGAAGTGTTTACGTAGAAAAACAATTCTTACATATTGAGATTCTAGAAACGAAAATAGAAACCATACTTTGAAACCCATAAATGAAAATAAACTTTCAATGACGTAATGATAAAGGTTTGGTAAACTGGAATGGTAGTGGGCAGGGCATATATTATGCAGAAGAGAGGATAGAAAAATGGTCAATGAAGTTGTTGAAATGGCGTGTCTGATTCAATTCAAGAATAGAAAGTCTCCTCAAGGCAGACTCAAAAAACAGATTATTTAAAATAAATCGAAAAAATGACAAAATGAATGATCCAAGATTAGTCATGAATTGAAAGTAGGGTACACCCAAAATAGTTCTGTAATCTATTGTCAATCTAATTTAGTGGTCAACTTTTAAATGTTTTGTTAACGTTTGAATTTTAAATACTGTTATGCTCGCGTATAGTTTAGTAATTGGAGAATTCGGATATTTACATGAAGATTTTGATAGATTAGCCTTTTTAAAAAAAAATTAATACCTGATCAGATAAAAACCATTGGAATTGCTCACACAATATTCTAATTAAATCTTTTCGAGTCTTTTTATAATTCTATACCTTTAAGAACAATCATGCGTATGACTTGGAAGATATAAGGTTACGTTGCTTTTGATGTATAATTTTTATATTGCCTTAAATTTGTTTCTCTGCCAGTGTGGGCATAAAAAACGTTCATCAGAATCATACTGAAGAGAATGAATACATTGTACAAAAAGAAGAACATGGAGACAAAGAAAGTATGTATATGATGCAAGAATAGATGGTTGTCGTGACAGAGGAAGACCGAAAAAGGTATGGATGGACCAAATTTCCTAAATTGCGAATGAATGAAATATCCAGAGTCATAATAAAAGGAGAGCTTGTATATAAGAGCTTATGGAGAGAAGGTTATGACTCTGGATGAAATAAAAGAAGTATGTAAGGACAAAAAGAAGTGGCGTGCGTATACGGAGGCGTTTGTATTGTAGGGTTTGAGTGAAAGCGTATCAGAATGGGTCGAAGCAACAGGCTGCCAGACCGTTGTACGCCCTCCCAGCCGTCATAATAATTATCACGGCTGTGCGGTGTACAAGTCCCAAAGTGGGTCAAGGTGTGGACTACTACTGTACTCGCGTATTGGCAGTGCGCCTCCTAGCCGGGAAACTCACCGGGAACATTGTAAATGTCATATCTGAATAAAAGGTTACGTTACACGAAGTACAACATTCTCTATTTTGACCTGTAATTCAAAACTTCTTGGGTATGAGTCCCATAGAACTACAGGCGGTAATCTAAGATTATTTTTAAAACTGAGGTAAGTTTATGGAAACAAAAAGTATATAATTTTCATAGTTTCTAATTACAATGAAAAGAAAATTACCTTCTGCATTAAGTTTGTCATCTTTCATCATCATTGGAAAAATATTATAGAATTTCGGGCAATGAGGTAAGAACATTTTTTTATTTGGATCTTTTTTGTCGGCGAACAGACGTCAGTCTTGTATGGGAATGTTGTCATTAGCAATCAATAACAAAATTCTTGTATGCCTTTTCCCTAGCAACCCGGTCAGGTGACGACACAAAATATTCTATGCCAATTCACGTGCGGATCTCCTTTCAGTTCAAAAATGATTTAGGAAAGTTTGGATGGAATTTCTTTCAGATAATAAAAGTTCAAACGTTAGAGATCATATTAATTTCATATACCTTAATTGAAGTAAGCTTAAGTAGATTTTCTTTAAATTATGTATTAAAGTGCTGTCTCAAAACGAAAAATGACACAATTGCAATCTGAGCATTCATTTTAAATTATCCAGTAAAAAAATGAGTAAGTATGTGTGTGTGTGTATGTGGTACATTAATTCCATTACACTAGACTTGATTGATTCTTCTTCCCGGAGATTTATGAGCATGTTGACTGACCTACATGAAACAGGCGACCTCGTACATAGGACGTCAGGTGTTTACTTGCGAAGATTCCAGAATAAGCAATCCAAGGATGCAACTATAGGTCGCGTATATTTCATGAACTTTGATCTGTTTGTGAGCATTTCAGAAACCACTGTTCACTCGCAATGTATTTGTTTGGCTAAGCTAACGTTACAATAAAATCATCATAAATATTGCACTGCAAGAGTTTTTTTTATCTAATAAGTAAAATAAAAAGAATGTTTGCCTGTCTGCCATTGTGTCTGGGAACGGGTCTAGAGGACAAACGCAAGACAAGACATATATTAATGACATATCAAGACGTATACGTGTGTCCTATCCCTAAGGGAAACATTGCGAACCTAGTAGTGCTTTGTATTTCAAAAAGCCTGAACACAGCAGATGTGTAGGAAAGCAGTTGCCATTCGTGCGTGTTCATTTTCGTTCTTGATTAGTATAACAAATATGTGGGCTACCTGGAAAATTAGATTTTTATGTGACTCGCTGGAGTAAGACTTATCTATCCATAATCTATAATCTAAGTTTCAAGGATATGTTCATTCTAAGCTCTCAGATGTGTGCCCACAAACAAACACGTGTAGTTCGCGCTTAAAAATGCTGATTGTTTACTTACAAATAAAATCCAAACCTCAAATCAACATAAGCCCTGCAACTCTTGCCGACATTCCCTGAAAAAGGGGTGACATTGGCAAAGTGAACCATTTTTTACAGTACCTATGGGTGGTCAGCCTCATACCAACCTATAAGTCAAGGAATCACTATTCATAATCTTAGTTGCAAAGATATATTAACATTAAAAGTTCACATTTAGATGATGAACATGATCGATATCGATTTGTTAGTAATTATGAATCAAAATAAAATTAACATAATTGTGAGAATAAAAAAGTGTTTTATTAGAATTTTCCAGAAATCTATATAATTAAATAGAATTTAAAATTCTTATTAAATGCATGGCCAGTAGTAGAGACGTGTAATTTTGTGCTTACAAATGCTATATATCGTCACATTAAATGTAAAACTGAATAAGTGCTGATTCACTGATTTAAGAAATCCTGGATAAAACATTTTATTGGGCATAACTTCTCATAGTAGGGAAGTGAACTAACTATAAGGAGGTGCTCAAGAAAAACTTCTTAACTACAGGGTTCTCACATTTTGTTAGTTGTTTCCCTCGTAGAACATAGGAAAATATATGCATTTACCTGAAAAACAGTTTTACCTTTCAGGTATCGCTATGTACTTACGAATTAAAATCCAAACCTCAATTGAACAAACACCCAGAAATTTTCGCAGACCTTCCCTGAAAAAGGGATGGCATTGGCAAAGTAAACTCAGTCTCATATCAATCTATAACTCAAAGAATGCTTCATTTTCTTGTTAATGCTACCCCTGTGTTAAGTAAAACAAATTTGAAAAAAATTACAGTGGGGATCATATGCCTCAAACCAACCTATAAGTCATGGAATAAAAATAAAAGTATACAATAAATAAAAACAAGTCCATAGATAGGTTAAGTGGGATAATAAATATTCATTTTAAATTACGTGTATCATTAATGACAAAATAATTCCTGTTTTTTTGAAGTACAATAAAATAATTACAGACAAATCAACATCATTAATTAAGTTCCAATGTCAAATCAATTATAACAAAACGTGTAACATTTCCATTTCACAGGAAAATTAGGTCATTTTTCGTCTCGCTTATTAATTGCACAAACACAAACAATTTAATATCACGAAATGTTTATCTCTAATAAGCCGAATCACTGACTAAATTTCATCAGCTTTATGTTGACTATTGTTTTAATTAAAAACAAATGGCTGAATGTAAACGCAACTACGCAACTAAGCTACACGTATAGTGTAATTTCTTGCTGCGTTATCCTGGAAGGGTTTTGCGTGCGGTGAGTGGAACCTATTTATTTTTAAAGGTAAACGGGGCCGGCCTTACGCCGACCACTTCATTTGATGTGGGGGTTTCCCGGCTCCCGGGGGGGCTCGTAACCGCCACCTTCCGTGAATTTTCCATAAAAAAAAACGAGTATCGTAACATTTTGTTTTTGACAGTGTAGAAAAAAACGTAACTAAGCTGCACATACAGTGCTACCATTTATCACGTTGTCTCAAGGGGTCGCATGTGACGTGTGGGACCTTTTTATTTTCCAACCACTTCAGGTGAAATGGGAGTTTCCCAGCTCGCGAGGGAACTGGTTTTTGTTTATTGTGAAGGTTGATTTAGCCTTGCCCGTTTTTTATTTTTGTATTTGAAACACCGAAACATTATATCATTTGTGACACCGTTGGTTGGAATCATACGTCAGCCCTCGGCATTATACAATGCAAGCATTCTATTAACTGAGCGATGAATATACAAGAAATACATCAGAAACACAATTTTTTTCATGCCACTGTTGATGTTTTATATAAATTTGAGGAATATTTTTGAGATTGAGTGTGTTTCTCTCGACTCACTCCCTTTTCTCCACTCCGATGATGGTTTTTATTTTAAAAACATACTTTCGCCACTCCGATCGAAAATCAAGTACTAAAGTGGTCCCTACCCTTGTGCAAAAAAAGTTTCATAAACACTGCCCTAGAGTATAAAGAGTTCCAAACTTTTTGAACTGTTCAATGAACGTTACAATATTTTTTCATACTTATCGACATATTCATCTGAACTTAATCTAACATCTCAGAGAATTTCATGTTCGTCAGATTATGCACGGTTTATTAAAGAGCCAATAAAAGGTTAAGGATTACGCAACACTTCTGACTTTACTTTGTATGCTATATTGCAAAATAAATAATAGGTAAAAATCTGAAGCTTCTAGTTATTAGCTTTTTAGTACTTTTTAGTTTTTTTCAACCTTGACTTATATGTTGGTATGAGGCTGACCGCCCACAATTAAAAAAGGTTTAGTTCTCATCAAGATCTTCATCATCATCATACTTCACGCTGAAGATGCCCATCGTAGAAATGGGCGAAACGTCCGGAAGCTCCAGCTCCCACAGACCACGGCAACAGATCCCGGAAAACTTCACTCCAGCATCATCAGCCGGTCGTGTAAGCCTAAAACTCTTATTCAAAAAAGGTTTACTTTGCCAATGTCACCCCTGTTTCAGAGAAAGTCGGCAAGAGTTGCAGAGCTTATGTTCGTTTAAGATTTGGGTTTTTATATTGTAGGTCAACATGTAGCGGTATGTGTAAGTGTGAACTTATACGTGTCTGCTTATGGGAATGCATTTAATATGAATCATAAATGTAATATATCTTTGCAATTCCAATATCCAATATAATCAATATCCAGATTATAGATTATATAAATTTTTAACAAATGAAAACTATTTCCATAGTTGCAATATTTATTGTCTTCGTATTATTTTTCCATAACGGTGGAATATTTTAATTTTTTGCACTGACAGGCCATCAGGCATATTAATCATTCAAAAGCATACGAACAAAACTCCATGCAGGTGTGTTTACTCAGAACAATGGATGCGAGGACATACTCGCATATAATATCTGTGTGGAATGTATGGAATCAATTCATCATCCGCGTATGTGATCCGTATAACTATTGCAGGATACATTTCACACATTGTTGGCTAGAAATTATCCGTGAAATAAACAAAACAACGAAGAGAGAAAAATGTAAATATTGTCAATGACGCTATTTTATTCTCAGAATTACCACATTAGTCATAGAGATAAAAAGTAAAAGAAAATACGAATCGAATTAAATCAAAAGCAGCAATCAGGATGTTCTCTAAAATAAAATAAATACTCATATTATACTCGTAGATTCATATTTTTAGATTTTAGAAGTGAATATTTTCTGAAGGGAATGGACACATTAGAAGACAAATAGGTAATAGTATCAAGCTACATGGAAGTCGCACTGATATGTAAAAAAAACTTTAACTTTCACATTCATTTTCAAATTTAGATGTATTTTTTAATTATTTCGGGTTAGACCATTTTCCATTTCCAGCTTGTTTATCTGCCAAAGTTTTCACGGCCAAAAAGCATTCTCAAGGTTGGTGATCAAATCGGCGCGGCGGTCTCCGCATCCGCTTGCTGTTGGTATAACCAGCCTTGAGAACGCTTTCTATTGGTGAAATCGAAACGTCGGCAGATAGAAAATCTATGTATAGTATGATCTAGCCCCGTGGCGCGCCATCTGGAGGTGATTTTGGCTCTTAGCTAATCAGCCTAGTATTAAAGCAACTTGGTCCGTTTAAAAATTGGCGATGACCAAGCTGGTATAGTGCTCTTGAGATGTGATTCAATCCAAAAAACGATCACCAAATAAATCGTTCTAATATTTAAATACTGTTTTCGTGATATAATCTATGGGCTGGATTTTTTTTTTATAATAACATTATTTTATTTTTTAAGCCAAGAAAGGATTATAAATTATCATTAACCTCTGAAGAATCATAAAAAAACACATGTTCGGAGATGAAATATATACAAAAAAGGTACGTAAATCAAAGAAAAATCTACGGACGTCGATGAAGACAGGAAGAATAGATGAGTTGAAAAAGATATGCATTAAGCGACAACAAAATATGCAGTTTCAAGATTCAATAAAACTTTTAGGCTTTCACGGTCGGTGGTCGTCACTGGATCGACAATTAGTGTCATTTGGGATCGGAAACCGTGGCCTATTTGAACTGATTCAAGTGATGAAAATTTTGAATCACTAAGGAAGCCCGTCAAAGATATGAGCGAAACGTCTCAAAGTAACTTTTTTCGATTGACTACAGCTATCGGCCAAAAAGCATCACGCAAATATCATTTCAACTGTTCGATGTTCAGGCGTGTTTCAAATATAAACGTACCAATTAAGTCTGAAATGGTCTTATGAATCGGGAGCTTTAATTTCAGATGATTTTTGAGGACGAAATAGTGCATTAATCAATAGTTGTAAAATCACGACTTTCTGATGTTTTGGATTAAAAAATACGAAACAAGACAATGAAATGATACCTTCTTACACTATTGAAGCAATTTGTAAGCTTGAAAAAATCGAGATTGAAATATTGCATCGAATGTTCCTGTTACCGAATTGTAAACCTTCATAGGCAAGAAGGTAAATAGTGATCTATTAAATAAGACCACTATTTGACAATTGGTCTTTGAAACTAAATTAATAATAGAAAACACTTAAAATAAACCAGAAAAATGCTCAGCGAGATCTCTGCATCTGTCACATAGATTTGCAGAAGTCTTGGATGGATTGTATTGTATCATACATTTTTTCAGGTATCAAATGTCTATCCAGACCTGCAGGAACATCTTAGGTTAAGAAAGAAGGAAAAAATATTCTAATCTAATCTAATCTAAGTTGCAAATATATGTAACATTGGGGATTCACATTACATGCATTCTCACAAGCAGACACATTTAAATATATATAAACAAATAAACACTAAACAATTAAACAGTAAAAAATTAAAACCTACTAAACATTTTCTTTAAAAAAAAATTTTTTTAAAGCCTCAGCTTTGACCGCCAGCATTACACATCAACCGCCATTTCTTTCGGTCCTTGCATACTTCTTTCATTTCATCCAGAGTCAAAAACCTTTTTCATACAAACTCTCCTTTTATTATGACTCTGGATATCCCATTCATTAGCTATTTCGAAAATTTGGTCCATCCATACCTTTCTCGGTCTTCCTCTTCTAGTATCCTATAAGTCAAGGAGTATATACAACAAAAGAAGGGAATATTAAATTGGTTTTCCTACCTTTGCGTCGCTCTTTCTGTAGCCCTCGTGAATCTTCCACACATGCTCCGGGCCGCAGCTCGCCACTTGCTTGCCGATCTCGAACAGCTCCACAATCGGGTTCGTGTCCCACGCGTTGTGCACCACTACCGGCGCGCTCTTGAACTTGGCGAACATGCTCGAAGCCAACATAGTGCGCTGGTTAAAAGATAAACTGCCGATCCCGATCTTTTTATCCTCACAGTTACTCATTAACCTTAAGGTCTAATTTTATGAGATGTAATGGTGTCTGAAAATTAAAAAAAAAAAAATTTAGAGATTTCTTATTATTGAGAAGGTTTTTACATATACGTTGCCGTTTAAGAGTAGAGTTACGATCGTTTGATTTTATTATTAAAAAGTCTTTTCTTAGAATTGCGGTCGTGGGATTAAGGTTATTGCTTTAGTTCAGTAATAAAGATACAAATAGTTTTTGGTACTGTATTTATAGAAGGCAGTTTTTTCTATCTTTTGTCTAAGATTTATTCTTTAAGATCATCGTAAGACATTATTGTTTGACGTTATTTGTTATAGAATAAGGATGCCTTGTGATGACGTCAGATATGACTTCAAAAAAAAAAGGGATAAAACTGTTTTCTTTATTTATAAGGAATATTTATAATTCATTTAAAAATATGTTTTATAACTTATTGTTGTGTTGACTTTTATTATTCATTTTTTTATCAAGCAATGTTAACAATGTATTAGATTCTTAAGATATCAAATTAGCACGTTAGCCCCTGAATATAGAAGGATTAAGTCCGACAGTGCTTGGGCTGAAATAAAATTGTGAAAAGAAAGATGGATTTTGTGTATGTTGTTTTTATTTAATATTATATTTTGAGCATATTGAACCAACAAGAGATTATTTGCACAAAGAGACGTTAAATAAAATCAAAACCAACAAATATACATAAAACTACGAACTATTTAAGATCCTCTAGATTTTATTTCATTGGAATCATTTTGAGCTTTGAAATAAATATACAAAATTTGCGGCAGCTTCGCTAGTGGATCGCTGAGTTAAAAAAACAAGAGAGTTTATATTCATAGTAAATCGCATATCCGTCGTCTATAAAAAAACAATTCTGAGTTATGATGTATGCACTGATTGTCAATTAACAAAGCGTTTCAGAAATTATATTACCCATATTTTCAGTCGAAATCAGTTCTCTCATAAAAAGTTGGGTTCAATTCACTTCCGAGTTACTTGTAAGTGTACTTCTCACTGTTTAAGCTCAAGTATAGCGTTTTACAAAAAAATATTTGGAAAGAAAAATAGCGTTTATGGTGTGCGTTTATATTTCCGTACTTTCTTTGTAAAACGCTGTGGTTGAGTTACAGTGTACATTTTTTTACTTGGGGTATATAAATGCAGATTGCCATCGAGTTTAGATATCTGTGGTGACTGGCGAGTGGAACCTATGTATTTTTAATAGGGCTGGTACTCATTTCTTGTGAAGGCCGAGTAAACCTTCCCAGTATTTTATTTTAGATTTGAAATAAACATCGAAACGGGAAATCCTTTCTGACAACCTCGCTGGGTTTTAGAACCCGAGCTCTTGGCATGGAATGCAAGCGCCCTACCAACTGAGCTATCGAAATGGCACTGTATGTAGAAATAACCTTGGTTAGAATATTTATTTTATTTGTGACATGCTTTATAGAAGTTTTTATTCCAAATTAGGTGTGTAATGCTTTTAATGACATTAGACTTTGCCAATGTCACCTCTGTTTCAGGAAAGATCGGCAAACATTGCAGAGTTTATGCCCATTTAAGATTCACTTATTTTTTTGAAGTGTACATTAGCAGGTGGAAGCGCAAACGTACACTATGGGTTTGTTCATACATTTACTATGGATCTTCCAATGTAAGTTTTCTATTGCAACTTTGATTAAAAATTATAGGTAGTTATTCGAGACTTCATTTGTATAAGAAACAAATGGAACAAACCACAGTTTTCCATTCACGCAACTTATTATGAGAGCTGTAATTGAAATGCGAATTGCATTAACTTAAAAGTTTCTGAATAAATTTTATTGAAAGGATATCGAGTTTGCAAATTTTTACAATTATTTATGAGAAAGAAGACAGTTTCTACTTCTTTTATTGTATCCTTATTGTTGTAGTATGTAACAAACAAAGTAAACAGTGATAAAAAGTTGCAAAGATAAATTATATTTAACATTCAAATTAAATGTATTCTCATAAGCAGACACGTATAAGTTCGCGCTTTAACATGCCGCATGTGGACTTACAACATAAAAACCCAATCTTAAATGTAAATGAGTCTCTTGCCGACCTTCACTGAAACAGGGGTGACATTGGCAAAGTGAACCATTTTTTACAGTGTTGGTGGTTAGCCTTATATCAATCTTTAAATCAAGAAATTTTGCCTATAATTTAAGGGACAAGAAGTAAAATGTTTAAATTCATAAAACTTTTATTTAGTGCTGCATCAATTAACAAAAAGGAATTTAAAAAATATTTTACAGGTAATTTTCTATTTTATGTGACATTTATTATGTAAGCCAAAAGTATGAAATCTAGTACCGTAATTTAGATTATCAAATACGAAATCTCTTGGTAGTTGAACTTAATTAACAAAGCTTGCGTTGCCAGTGTATTGATATTGAGTGTGCTGTTATACAAGTGACCAGATAAACTTGGTTAAACTGTGAATTTAGTAGCAAATTTAGTCGGAACAGGCGCGCATAAATACCAACCACATGCACTGTATACAGTATAAACCACATAACGGGCTAAGGATAATGCATTTTGCAGACCAGTGGTTCCCAGCGCGAGCGGTTCGCGAGAAGGTCATAAAAAAACTGGATAATGCATAAAATGCTTTCAAACAATGCACAAAATGGGGTAAATGCATCCCATAAGATATATACATATTATGCTCGTTGCATATCGACGGTTAAGAGGCGTAGTAAGCGACATAAACTAAATTGTTTAGGAGAGAAGTTTAAAGTTTGAGTTTGCAGAAAAATGGCATGACTTTTTTTATTTTTTATCATATCGTTAAAATCAAAACAGCTCTAAAATTAAAAAAAAAAAAAAAGGTATTTATTGGCATTCCTATTAATGTGGTTTACGATGTTTTACGATTGTTTTATGACATAAGCTCCTTTAGGACAAAAAAGGCCAAAATCGGTTACACCAAAATCATACTTCGAAAACGCAGTTGTTTGCTTGGGCATAAACAACACAAAAATCATCGTAGAGCTATGAAAGTTAGTGCATTAGAAAGAACGGAAAATTTCAAGTAGGATAGCATTCATAACTCATTTTTTATCAAAATGTTGCTTATTTGCTTACTACCTTTTAACCGTCGATAAACATGTACCTACTGAAGTTCTGGAAAACATTTTTGTACTAAATTTTGTACAAAAATATTTTTTTCTTATTGCAAATAAATATAATTAATTACAAGCATAGAAAACGATTGAAAGTACAATTTAAATATGAGTAGGTACTTATAGTTTATGACATAAGAGCGCTGTTTTTGTGTGTGTCATACCTCAAGGGATCAAAATAAGTCTTGAAATCCGTGTAATTTTGATAATAGTGATATCCACGCCAGATAAAGCCAACCGTAAATCGCATTGACTCAAATCGCAAAAAACTGTACATATTGTGCAACTTCTTACAGTGTTACTTCTGAGGGAGTCGTATGTGGCAATTGAAACTATTTATTTACATAGATAAAGGAGACGGCCTTTAAGGCGCAGTTTAATTTTGAAGTGAAGGCGTCCATGCTAGCGAGGTGGCAGGTTCTCTTTTCTCGTGATGACTGAGTAAGCTTTACTGGTAAAATGATTTTGGATTTGAAGTAAACAACAAAATGGTGAATCATTTCAGACGCCCTTGGTGGGGATCGTACCAGAGGCGGCTCTTGAGTGAAAATGTTGGTAGTTCATATTTTTTTCAAATTCGATTTTGCTTATATCTTCCATTTTATTTTGAAAGGTAATCCCAAGAAATGCTTACTTTATGAAGGTACATACCCACACTCGTTTTGTTATCTAACAAATAAATGTATAATAAACACGTACCTACAGTTAAAAAGGTGAAATCCATCCCTCGCTCCTTCGCCTGAGAGAAAGCTTCTTTCACTAGGCATCTTCACTCTACGATTTATCACCAATAAAAATATGACAAGGAAAGCAGAAAAAAATAAGTTTACAATTATAGTACTTTCTTTTAAATATCCAATTGACTGTTATTGACATAGATTTATAATTTTGAATGCTTTTAATTCCAGTCTGAGAAGCCCACAACTTTCTATAACCATTGATTTTTTCAAAAGCAGTACGGATTTCCTTAATTAAGTCCACATTTACTTTATTATTAGAATTATGGATAGAATTCATTTTCACAATATTAAATAATGATTAGGCCTCTACATATTCACAATATTTTCAAAATAGTTTCAGAAATATTCACGAAAAAATAGAATATTTGTAAATAAAGTAACCGGCTTTGTTAACACATGATCAATGACGTATTAGGTTATTATAATATTATTCCCTGCTTATAATATTATGCTCTGTGCATTGCCGGATGACGACTATTGCGATCTCTTTCGAACACATGTGAAACGCTATTAGATTGATTGTCCTTGTCTCATGCCACCGTTTGGAACAAAAATGTTAAACTGTACGTGGTTTTCATAATATCGATGTGCAGATCGAGGTCTGCACGCGCGCCAAGCAGTGGGCATTCATTCCTTATTTTGTTTACAATTCTGTTACTCGCAGTCCGCAGATGGTCCACATGCTCTCCACAGATGTCGCCACATACATCGATCTTTGATTATTGAATACCAATCATTCAAATTGTTCATAAACATTTTTCTTTAAAATAAATTCACATTTTTATGTTTTAATGGTTGCAAAATGTAGGCAGTGCATTGCACGGATAAACTCTTAAAGGAACCGCCTCTGGCATCGTACCGCAGCCTTTTGGCTTTGAACGGTTCTACTAACTGAGTTAAAGATCGGACCCATCAAATTTCATTTTTGGCCTACATACGTCTTACACAAAAAAAAAACATTTGGTATTCATAGCACACAGCTTTTTACTTTTGCAACTATGTTCATTGGCAACAAATAAAAATATTGAATTAGTTAAAAAAAAGCAAAAGGGGTTACGAGTCATGAATATTTATTTGTTTAAAGTCCTTTTGAATAAAGATTAATATTTACAAATGTTATTTACAAAATCTGGTGTACAATTCACATCGAGTTTTATTTGTTTATTTATGTACTTCTAGTTTTGGAGAACCAATACTTCCCATATACAGGCATGTGTACATTGAAATGTTGTATACTAAGTACGGCATAAACAATAAAATAAAACTCAAGGTGAGTTTAAAAGCAGATCTTTTTTATTTAATTTATTATAAAAATTAACTATCACAAAGTAACTACCGAAAATCGAGATAACGTTCATGGTGTTAATACACAAATTACGAGGTTGGCACTTGGTAAAAATAAAACCGTGTGAATAGTTTTTGACCGAAAAAATGTTATTCTCTGTTTCGGACCTCCGTAATTACTTATTTCGTGGCCCTCGCGTAGTGCAAGGCTTTGGTGCATCGAGCGCAATATGATTACACGGTTCTACGAAGAATCAGTGAGAGACAAGCCGTCCATAGACACATCGGTCAGGGACAATTCGGTCACACGACAGTTTGTCCATACGACCTCTCGGTTAACGACATTTCGGTCACATTTTATAATATATCATAAGTAAAATATTAAGCTAACATGGGTTCCTCAGACAAATGCACTTTTTTTTTACGAGATAAAACACTAAATAAGTGTGATGATCCTGTAGGTTAGAAGTTTTTCAAAAGTACTGATTTATAGTTAGTTCGCTTACTATGAGAAGTTCTATAATCTATAATCTAAGTTGCAAGGATATATTCATTCAAAGCTCTCAGATGTATGCCCACAAACAAACACGTGTAGTTCGCGCTTACAAATGCTGATTGTGTACTTACAAATAAAATTCAAACCTCAAATGAACATAAGCCCCACAACTTTTGCCGACCTTCCCTGAAACAGGGGTGACACTGGCAAAGTGAACCATTTTTTACAGTATGGGTGGTCAGCCTCATACCAACCTATAAGTCAAGGAATCCAAACGTTACTCCCAATAAAATGTTTTATCCACGATTTTTCAAATCAGTAAATCAGCACTTGTTCAGTTTTACCTTTAATGTGACGATATGGTCCGCAAACAGCTCCATCACAGAAAACTGCAGTAATTGTAACTTTGCCAATGTCACCCCTGTTTCAGGGAACGTCGGCAAATGTTGCAGGGCTTATATTCATTTGTTGGATTTTAATTTGTAGGTACGCATTTATAAGCGTGATCTTACGAGTATCTGTTTATGGGCATGCACGTAAAATGAATCTTAAATGTTAACATATCTTTGCAATTTAGATTAAAGATTATTATAGAGCTGTATACGGACCATATTGTATACGACCAAAACGCCGCTGACTGAAAAAATTGTGGACGAACTGTCGTGTGACCGATTTGCCCATGGCCAAGCTGGGCTCTTATTCACGATAGGGGATAGAGTAGATTCCTTTCGATTTTACCAGAAAAAGTAATAAATGGTATTGTGAGGCACAATACCTTTATTCCTTTTTCGGGGAAAATCGAGATGAGTCTTCTCTATCCCCTATCGTGAATAAGAGCCCTGTCTGTGGACGAGTCATCACTGACCGATTTGTCGTGACGCGGATTACACGCTGATGTAACATGCAACGTTGCTCTCAGGAATTCCACCAGCGGTAAAACGCCGCCGAGCTTGTAGTGATGCAGAATAAAGCTTCGCGTAAAGGAAAAGCGGGGCTTTAAGCGAGCAACTACACACGAGCCAGTAATGAATAAACATTCCGAGGCGTCAAGGTTCAACTTAAATTATCCTACATACATTTTGGTGTAAAATGTAAGTTTAGTTTATGCTGTTATGAAGTTCTTGACTAATAAGTTGGCATGAGGTTGACCCCTTATCCTGTAAAAACGTTTAGGGAAAGTCCGGTGGGTAGCTCAGTTGGGGGAGTGCTTGCATTCCATGCCGAGAGCTCTGGTTCGAATCCCACTGTTTCGGTGTTTATTTCAAACTCAGAATAAAATACCGGCAAGCTAGCTTCATTTAGAAATTAAAACAATACCTCTCGGGAGCTGGGAAACCCCCACTTCAACTGTAAAAATAAATAGGTCCCAAAACGCCACATGCGACATCCTCGAGGATATTATACACTACATATGTACATACTATATGTGTAGCTTACTTGCGTTTTCATTACCAAAGTAATCAATTTTGACTGGTCAAGAGTATGCAGTCCTTTTGTGAGAAATTTGTGAAGATGAATTCAGTTGGCCTGATTATTTCAGCCTATCCAGAAACAGATACAACACTGTTATATCTGTTTATACATACTCATATTATTTATTACAGATAATAGTTCAGTAATCTTTGTTTTATGAATGATTAACAAATGACATCTGTAAGATAAGAATTTAAACAATCGTCAAGTAGGACAAGTGAAATAGTACCGGCATAATTTTATTAACATACACCAAGACTATCGCTCTTGACCGCTCGGCCATAACTCTGACAATATTTGTAATGGTTTATTCAAAATGCAATTCGTCGAATTATTTGTAAAAGCGATTAACAATGAACGCCACTATTGACTAATTTTTAAATGTGTATTCAATTTGGAAATTGGATTATTTAATTAATCGAATGGCCTAGTATGTACAATGTACATATGTGTGCTTTCACTGCAAATGTTGGCTTTTGTTTGTGCTCTTTTATTGAAATGTATTTAAATTTTAGAGTGAAGTGGTTATTTTTAATATTAGTATTAAATGTCTTTGTATTATCACCGTCATTTAATTTTTACGAGGAATAATTAACTTTTATTTATTTTTTTGTTATTGAAAACCTGTAACAAACAAGAAAATAATGTAAGCAGTTATAATGATATTAATCTTTATACCACTGGGTATGAATACATTTGTAATCATATTGTCATGGCCATGAACAACTTTTGTGTAAAAGGTTTTTTTTAATTCTTTCAGAATTAAATTTTAAACCATTATTGAACCACACCATACCCAACGAACATATTGCCAAAACCAAGGTGATTAATATATAACATTTATAACCTTGGTTTCAGGGAGAAGCGGTTGATGTTAATTTACAGTTTAATTTTTTTTACAGCATCGTGGTACAGGAAAAAGTGACCAAATAAAAACATATGAAATTATCGCGAGAGTCATAAAACCGTCTTAACACTTCAGCAAGTCATCATTTAAACACTCAAAATCACATTGAATTTATTCATAAAAAATCATAACATTCGTGCAATATTTTATTTTATTCATATTTTGGAGGAAAATACACTTAGTCACTTTTTCCAGTACGACGACAATATACGCTTGCAATGCATGGTTAATACTTGTAATATACATATATGTACACAAACCTACATGTGCTTGCTTTTGAAACTTTTGCTTCCACTTTTTTTTTCATACATTTGTATATTTCTTCTTGATTGCCTATTCTGTCTTCAAAAACAAGACTCAACATTATTTTTTAAATCCATAAATTTGAATAAAGTTTTCATATTGCTATTTAATAGACTTTTCGTGGTCAACAAAACCGTAGGAGCGCCTCTTCAGGCATGCCCTGTAACTTTTTATTCTACATGTTATATCTCTAGGATGGCTTTTTGTCTTTCAATAAAAAACACATTTCAAATATTAAAATTCAAGTGAGGTATTAATTTGGGATGCGTCGCAAAGCCACAGAAAGATCTTTTATAATTATCTATCTCTAAGTTTGCGTGTGAGTTCTATCACATATTTTGTAATGAGATGGAGATACACCTTGATTATTCTGCTATGGGAATTCAGGATCGAAAACATATGATTTCAACTTTACTCCGTTAAATAAAGTTGCAATAACAAAACTCGTACTTTTTTAATTGAAGTTTTTATGTAACATTGTAACATTCGAATGCACTGAGGTGTATCTATAATAATCTATAATCTAAGATGCAAAGATATATTCATTTAAAGCTCTCAGATGTATGCCCACAAACCAACAAGTGTAGTTCGCGCTTACAAATGCTGAATGTGTACTTACAAATAAAATCCAAACCTCAAATGAACATAAGCCCCACAACTTTTGCCGACCTTCCCTGAAACAGGGGTGACATTGGCAAAGTGAACCATTTTTTACAGTATGGGTGGTCAGCCTCATACCAACCTATAAGTCAAGGAATATGAATAATAAATTACATTTAAATATAAAAAAGAACAAAACCTTACAAAAAAAGTCAGAAATTTCCTATGCAAAAAATGTAGCAAATGAATACACCAACATTAGAAATCAACATTGCAGATTAGCCGCCACTTCTTCCTGTCCTTGCATACTTCTTTCATTTCATCCAGAGTCATAACCTTTTTCATACAAGTCCTCCTTTTATTATGACTCTGGATATCCCATTCATTCGCTATTTCAGAGATTTGATCCTTCCATACTTTTCTCGGTCTTCCTCTACCACGACATCCATCTATTCTAGCAACATATACTTTCTTCGTCAATCTTTCATCAATTGTATGGTGGACACATTTAACTTTTTTTTCTAGTTAGTTGAAAAAGTGTTGTTTTTGCAATTGTAATGCTTTGAAGAGAAAAATTGTAGAGTCTTTCAAGGCGCATTATTTACATATGCTAATTTATATTTTTCTTTTGTTCATTGTAAGTAACTCCTTTGCTGGAAAAGTCGCTGACAGTAGGAAAGTCCTTTACGGTAATGTTTTATTCAACGTACCTTTAGTCTTTCTCTCCCGTCTCCGCGAAGAGAATATCTAACCGCATCTGTAAGGAAAAGAAAAAAAAACACAACAATAAGTAAACATTATTCATGTACACTTTTCATGTCATTTTTATATTGCACTTTTACGTAGGATTTGGATGGAGACTGAGCAACCGTTGTAAAAAGACTATGTGATATTTCAACGTCACTTCTGTACGAAGAAAATGTGTATGAATTCCCATTTCCGAATAAACTCATTTCTTTGGATATATATGCAACTTATATATGTGTGTTAGCAAACACATAACTGCTTCAGGTTTTGCATTTTTATTTGTGTAATTAAGATTATATGTCGATATAAAATAAGCTTGATTTCATTCAAGAACTTCTTCACTATTTATTTCGTGAAAAAATATTTTATCATCGACTGACTATAGGTACCTATAATGTATTTAAATATGTATCTATAATCTTTATTCTAAGTTGTACAGATGTATTAAAATTTATAATTCATATTCAATGCGTGCCTACAAGCAGGCACGGGAAAGTTCGCGCTTACAAATTCTTGAGTACTTACAATTGAAATCCAAACCTCAAATTAATATATGCCCTGCAATTTTTGCCAATCTTCACTGAAACAGGGGTGGCATTAGTAAAGCAAACCGTTTTTTACTGTATGGTCAAGAAGTATGATTCAACAAATTTTGATTGCAATCATCTAAAGCTCAACCATAGCTCAACTGATCACCTTTGAAATAGATTTTTGGCTTGCAATTAAAAGTAACTTAATATATATCATCATTTTAAAATATGCCTCAAATTTGAATTTACTTTTTTCTACAACAAATTTCCATTTTTTTTAAAAATAAATACATATTTCATATAAACTTATTGTTTTACTAAAGTTAAGCTCATGTAATCAACTGATTTTGGCAAATGACTGATTTTTGTATTTTCAATGCACCTTCTCTTACAGAATATTAGAATATTCATCTAAATTTTTTAGAAATAAAATCGTACACCTGGTACTAGAAATTCATTTGTTTCTTCAGAAAATAATACCTAAATTTTTTTTTAAAAATTCTTTCCTCCAGTGTTGATTATACTCAAGTGTTTGTAATGCAAGAACAAAATTTCTGTAGATCGTTTAATTTTTTGTTTTACCTATTGGATCATGTATGAGATCTAAAAAATATTCTTTTAAGATTTTAGCAATTTAGCTTTCATTCATTTGAATAAATCACACATCGTCAAACTTGATTATCCCAGTGTACACCTTGCTTTATTAGGAAACATAATCGTTTGAATGTTTATAAAAAAAAAACAGGATAACGTTTTTTTTATGTTAACGTCCGTATAAAAAAAAATTGAATGAAAGTAGGTTTACATGATTTTCTCAAATATTAAGAATGAATTAAAATTTGAAAGGGCTTTTACTTTATAAAAAAAAAATCATTTATCCCCGTTATCTGATATATTTTTTCTAAAATAAATGTACCTACCATTTATGATAAGATTACATTTTTCCATACTGAAATTCTAATTTTTTTGTTTTCTTCATTTAATTTTAATTTAATTTTTTCTTCATTTATTCAGAAATTCTCAAATTTATTTAGTATCATTATCAATTTTTTCACTTCAAAATCACTCTTGTATTTCTTACACTGTAGGATTTATTTTTTTCATTTAGAATCGACCTTCAAAACGATGTGTCATGTTTATTTTTACAATAAAGATTTCACCGAAAATCTTTTTCAAATCAGAGCTATTATTAGGACATAAAAATAAGCGGATTAAGTTTTTTTAGATAAAATCTCTTTTTATGTCAAGTTTTTGTTAGATTATAAAGTTTAATCGACGACTTTTTAAAATCATTTGAAGAATTTTTTTATGGTCCCAGCAAAAAAAAAAAAAATCGGATTAAGTTGTTAAAAACTTTCAGGAATATTAGTTTTTATGATTTGTTGAAAACTTTTTGATACATTTTAAAGTTTAGTTTATTTTGCTGGTATTTTTTCTGTTGAAGTTGTTGGTGGTTTTTTGGTGTGTGGTGTTTGTTTGGGGGGACGTACCTGTTGCTGTTCTGGAATGCCGCTGGATGGACGTCCGCTCTAGGGACGGTCTTCTCGAGAATGCGCGCCGCGACGCCCGCCCGAGTCTTCCCGTAGGATATTCGGGCATGCGCCCTGCCTGCCCGCACCTGCCCAATGGCACCCTACTAATTGATTGCGCGCCCCCCGTACGACAACTCTCCAATCGGTGGGAGGATAAGCTTGTAATGAACTTGTCAGCACTGGTAGTCGTATGAAATATGTACAGCTTATAATACTATGTCAATGTCACCCCCTGTTGCGGTCGCTCGATAGCCAAGAGCGGCCGGCGTCTCAGACGCGATATCGGATCAAAGTCTTAATCTGCGCTGAGAAAGTCTTAACGTTACGCGACTACTTTTATTCGATTCCAATACGAAGTTTTTGATCGATTACTCTTGTGCTAATAACAAATTTCTCTTCTATCTCAAATGCTTAAAAATATTCGTTCCAAAAATAAAATAATCTTTTGAGACCTTACATACAATATTTTTTAATGAATCAAAATTTAATTCGTACAAAATAATGTGACCATCATTGCTGATAAAATATCGAAAGACATTCACTTTTTTGTGATCCCGCATTACTCGTAAGTAGATATCAATGATGTTAAAATATTTATTTTATGTTTAATTCCTCGGTAAAACAACTTTATATGATTTTTTCTACAATCATAAAATTTTGTATTACTTTTTTATTAACCCTTTCATACTACGTGCTATTAATAGACATCACACCAAAAATGTTAAGTAAAACATTAATTTGTTGCTACTAAAAATGTTATTTGTTGTGTATGTTCCATGACTTATAGGTTGGTATGCGGCTGACCACTCATGCTGTAGAAATTGGTTCACTTTGCCAATGTCACCCCTGTTTCAGGTAAGGTCGGCAGGAGTTTCAGGGTGTATGCTCATTTGAGATTCGGGTTTTTATATTGTAGGACCACATGCGGCATGTATAAGCGCGAACCCATACGTGTATGTTTGTGAAAATGCATATAATGTGAATCTCTAATGTTAAATATATTTTCAACTTAGGTTAGATTAGATTAGATAAGATTCTTGTTTCCAGAGATTATTTTTTTTGAATGAAGATTTGATCTAGTAAAGAAAGTGCTTTGGCACAATTACGTACAGCCAGCGTTTCAGACAGTTGAGATGAGGTACTTTCACATAAATTTTCCAAAACTGTACTAGCAAGGCTAAAAACAATCGGACAAAATGCTACCAGCAGTGTTTTAACTCTTCAATATCTAAAGAGTACTCGGGTAAAGATCTGAACTCGTCGAAAAATTTCAAGTGTCTGCATCTACAGATATCTTTTCACAAATGGTTCACTTTGTCAATGTCACCGCTGTTTCAGGGAAAGGTGACAAAACGTGCAGGGTTAATGTTCCATTACTTTATAATGGAACTTATAATAATTTGCTTATGAGCATGCATTAAATATGAATCTTAAATGTTAATATATATTTTTGCAACTTAGAACAACTCAGAACAGATCTGTCTGGAAGCTGTGTGAGCACACCGTGCAGAAGTCCGTTTAATGAATAGAGGTATGTGTGTACAATGGTACAATACACTACAATAGTTCAACGGAAAACTTTGTGATTCTGTCCATTAGGTACACGATTGAAGTATATGTAGGTAAATAAAAAAGTGAAAGCCGTTGTAAAGCGGAAATAAAAAAAATAGCTCTACGGTCCGTGTAGGTATTCACAAAGTTAAAATTTGTCTTGTATATAATCAAATATATACATATATATTAAACATAATATTTTTACGGGCCTTTTTTACTGAAAAGTCATTTGGAATTTTTAATGATATAAAAAAGCTCTGTGAATTTTCAAGAACATTCAAATTAATTGAAATTAAAAGTTTATTAGCATCTCTTGGGTCAATGAATTCCTTAGGGACTAACGGTAGAAGGCTTGAAAGAACACTTATAAATTTATTATCCTCTATTATAATTCCTCTACTATATCCTCTGTTATAATGAATGGAATATCCAGAGTCATAATAAAAGAAGAGCTTGTATGAAGAAGGTTATGACTCTGGAGGAAATGAAAGAAGAATGTACCTAAGGATAGAAGAAGGATAGAAAGAAATGGCGGTTGATCTGAAATGTTGGCGGCTAGGGTTTATTAAAGTGAAATTGGTTTTATGATTTAGTTTTTTTAATGTCCATGTATATATTATTATTTATTGATTTAAAAAAAATGTAATTTTGTCATGTATGTTCCTTGACTTATAGGTTAGTATGCGGCTGACCACTCATACTGTAAAAAAAAAATTGTTCACTTTGCCAATGTCACCCCTGTTTCAGGGAAGGACGGCAAGAGTTGCAGGGCTTATGTTCATTTGAGATTGGGTTTTTATATTGTAGGTCCACATGCGGAATGTGTTAGCGCGAAATTATACATGTCTGCTTGTGGGAATGCATTTAATATAAATCTTAAATGATATATATCCTTGCAGCTTAGATTAGATTAGATTTGATTAGATAATTCCCCTAGGACCTAGGTGGTCGTCTTTTATTTGAGTTTCGATTCTTATAAGTTCTACGATCAAACTGAATATTTAAGGCGCGGCTCGAACCCACGCTTACCGCCAGTTTAGGCTACTCGTCTAGCAGGATGGACCATCGCACGTTCTGATACAATAAAATACAGTGGTGCCTCACACAACGAACGCCTCGCACAGCGAAAGCTGCACACAACGAACTTCCTGTTCGTTCATTTCACGATTCATACAACGAACTTCGCTTCACACAACGAAGTCGCCCGAGCTTCCATGACTGCTTCGCCCGGGCTTCCACGATCGCTGCCGATGTATTGCATACTCCCGCGCAGGCACTGCAGGCAGTCGTTAGTCACTGTGCTTAACTTACGCACATATCGCGGCAATCGTTCTTCATTACGAATTAAATCACGCACGTATCACGGCAGTCGTCCTTTTGAGTTAAACTCAATATTTTTTTTTTATATCATGGCTTCTAAAAAAAACAGGATCAACGATCTTTACTCCGATACTCTTGTCCGTTATTTCCGGCAGATGTTGGAGAAAAGAGAAAAACAAACGACTTTGGACAGGTTTTTCATGAAACCATCGGCCAAAAAGCAGAAAATGGATGAAGATGTGCAAGATTCGGTAGACTCTACTAAGTCTGTCTTAAAATTAAAAAAAATATTTTTTTGTTAGATGTATCTAAATAAAAATAATAACAAAAAAATGATCTTTTTTTATGTCATCTTAGCATATTTTATGCTACAGAACGAATTATTTCTTTTAACATGTATTGTTATGGGAAAACGCGTTTTACATAACGAACTTTTCGCATAACAAACTTGCTCCCGGAACGAATTAAGTTCGTTGTGTGAGGCACCACTGTATATAAATATATACAAAGAAACACGTGAAGCAGAAAAATAATAATTATTAAGATCACTGGGAATGTGAAAGAAATGCAATAAGTTTTTTTTTCTTGCAGTATCTAAAATTTGAAATTTGAATTGTATACCCGGCCGTGTAGCTTAGCGATTAATAAATTTATTGTACCTACATTAGTCTTTTTCTTATTTTGACAGATTCTTTTTTTCGTGAATTATTCTTTGAGCCTAGCCAACCGCTGTATTTCTTTTATCTAAAGATTTTTTATAATTCCTTATGGATTCTTTTTTTTTGTCACTTTTTGAATCAAATATAATCAAAGACGTCATTCTAGCATAATTTCCCTATATTTATGTCATTTTATAACGAAATCCTCTATTAGCGTTTTCGATTATTTGAAATCTAACCCTAATTTTAAATTAGATTTTTTAAGGCATTTTTTACCAGCTCCCTTGGGAGCTGGGAAACCCCCACTTAAACTGAAGTGGTTGGGGAAAGGCCGGCCATAGGTTCAACTCGCCACATGCGAAACCCTCGGGGGATAACGCGGCAAGAAGTTACACTATATGTGTAGCTTAGTTGTGTTGCGTTGCATTTACCTACCTTTTTAGCATGTACCTACATATGTACTTAAAGAAAGTTTGGTATCAAAGAATAATACATATCCTTCCCCTACATGCAATCTGCTGGATATAAACCAGCCATCTCAGCAGCTGTGGTCTCCCAAATCCGGTCAATGCAAGGAAGATTACAAATAAATAGTTCATTTGATTTTGATACTTTTCTACCTAAGCGATGGTGGAATTTATGAAATTTTTAAAGTTGAAAGAAAGCCCAATGAAAAGGTGTTGCAAAAATGAGGAAATTGAAGAAAGAAGAGAACTTATAAATCACATTTCGAGGAGAAACCCAGACTAATAGGACACTCAATTAGACATAGCACCTATCTTAGTAATATGTTTGAAGGGAAATTTTCAGGAAAACGAACAAGAGGTCGTCCGAGAGCTTCATATTTCCACGGTTTGGAGCAGTTTATGAATGTCTCCTCCCATACCCAGCTCAAAAGGATGGCAACCAACGATGACAGCTGATGGCTAGCGCAACAAGGCACTACCTTTAAAAGATGAAGATATGAGGAAGGTCGGATAGGAAAGTGGCAGCAGGAGACCAAAGAAGTTGATGGTTGATGCGAGATCAGGGTTCAATTTGAGCGGAGAGACAATCAAATGAGAATAATGAATCAATTGTTCTACCTACCGGATATTGACTGAGAGTCTTTGGAAAAAAGCATTTGAATTCTTTTAAATCATATATTTTTTAGTGTTGATCTGTTAACACAGTGAAAGTCTACTTGTCTTTTAAATCAATTTTATTTATCATTTATTCAACAATTTTATATTACAGTCAATGATTAGAGTAGCTAGTTTTTCGACAATATGTTCTAGTACCTACATTTTATGATTTAGATTATTCTTTTAAGAAAAAACATTAACACTTTGACCAATTCATTAACACAATCTGAATTTAAACTTACAACCTTGTTAACATCGGACACAAACACAATTTGTATGATAAAAACTGCACAAGGATATTTTACAGTTCTACTTTAAAGATTTAGCACTTAATCTTTTTTTGTTAATTGACTTGGTCTACTCAGTTCATTAAATTGTGATAAAAAGGCATTTCTACATTAGGTTGACAAAAATAACTAAACTTGAGTTATACAAACAGCACTTAAATATTCCCAGACAAGAAGAGAATTCTGTATATTTTTTATAATTGCAGATTCTCTTGACACTCAAAAATGTTTGAAATATTGCAACTGGATCATGCAGTACACACAAATTTGATTACTTGATTTTTAAGAGCAATAGATAGGTACATACAAAATTGAATGCATCATGAGTAACAGATAATTTTAAGCAACAACAAAAAATACTCTAAGAAAAAGTTTATTTTGCAAACTAGAATTCAACAGAATGACAGTTTCAAATAATTAATTCAAACAGAATATATTCAGATAGTAATAGTATATGAGTATTATGGCAATAATGCGTACAAATAAGTTCACTGGTATAAATAAAACTAAATCTTTTTCATCATTCCAGCGCTGATGGAGCCTTCAATGCCACAATGGTCTTCCCCGCGGAGGATCTTGAAGAATCCATTGTCACCCCAATCATTGTTCCAGGAGTTTGCCACAAGCCAGTAAGGCACGTCATCTTCCACTCCCCATCCCAGAATTTTGACAGCATGTCCTCCTTTAATAAAAAAAATAAGGTATTAGTAAAGAAGTAAAATAAATGCAAACTTTTTTTTTTTAAGAAATCCTGTGCGGGAGACTCCCTAGATTCTAGAGACTCTAGGGGTCTATGACACTTGTTGTAGTGCCGCAGAGGTGTATGAGGTGAGTCGTCGCTGTAGAAAGTGCCAATTCTCAACAAGACCCAGTTGCTGTAAGGCTGGATGGATCTTGAGTGACCAGTAAAGTAGTATATGATTTTTTACCTAGACATTTGAAAATAGAAATTGTATTTTATTTTTGTTCTTTCCCAGGATTCGTACCCACAACCTTCTATTTACGAGTCAGAAGTGTTAACCACTAGACTACGGACCGGGCATTTAAGATTTTTTTATCGCAGTCAATCCAAATGTTGTTTATTAAATTTGATGAATTGAAATTTGAAGTTATTTTATGTACAAAAGCAATTGGAGCATTTAAATGGTGCATACATGTATGTATTGAGACAAAAAAAAGTTAATATGCTCTTCAACAAAAGGGAGTTTGCAGATATAAAAGGTTATGTGAAAAGGGTCAATATCTTTTATTTCATTCAAGTTTTGTACTACATCATATCAAATTGGGTTACACAGTTAAGGGTTGATGATCTGATCCTTCATAAACTAGTGTTTCAATTCTAAAACCCTCATGAAGAAGTTCAATATGTCATTCAACAACTTAAAACTGACTTCTAGGTTAAGTATAACATTTACAACAACAAAAAAATCTAAGTTACTTTTCATTGTTGTCTTATTTTAAGAACTTTTTTCTATCATAAAATAAAGGAATGTTTTCATTCATTCCACCATCATAAGGTATGTTAATCCTGAACATGGATAAGACGGAGATACTCTGGGCAGCCACATCTAGGCGCGACTATCTATTGGTTAATGGGGTAGCACTCTCCAGAGGAGGTAAGCTGATGCAGCCTTCCGTTTCGGTGAGACTTCTAGGAATCTTACTGGATCGGAACCTGACATTGGAAAGGCAAATAGATGCCACAATAGCTTCCTCCTTTTTTTCACTGTGCCAAATAAAGGCAATTAGAAAGTGTCTTCAGTCAGATGCGGTTAAGACCCTGGTGGGTGCGTTTGTGATGTCTCGGATTGATTATTGCTCAACGCTATATAGTGGTCAGCCAAAGAAGCATTTCAACCGCTTTCAATCTGTGTTGAATTCAGCAGCAAGGCTCATATTCGGGTTTTCCGAATTCGCTCACATCACTCCGCTGTTAAAAAAACTACATTGGTTTCGTTTCCCGGAGAGGGTGGTCTACCGTGTTTGTCTGATGGTATATAAAGCCATCAATGGCTTGGCTCCACCTTATCTGACTGACATGATTTCGCCTGTTGAGATGGGTGTAAGGATGGGCAGACACTCAGATCCCAGGCGATGGTGCAATCAATTTGGTTCAGCCGCACCGTCAGATCTGTACAAATTTTGGAGACCGTGCTTTCCGTGCTGCGGGTCGGGTGGAGTGGAACAGACTGCCACCCGGTGTGAAGAACTCCGAATCTATGGGTATATTTTGCGGAGCTCTCAATACGCACCTTTCAAAAAGTCTTATCCGTGATCGGAGAGGGCCCTTGAGACGTGACACACACAAAAACGGCGCTCTCTTTTCATGTGCAATTAAAAATAAATAAGCCTGACATATATATAATATTTTTTCATACATTACTGATGATGGTTCAATGGAACAAAATACATTATTTTATGATAAAACCTTGACTAATAGGTTTGTCTGAGGCTGACCCCCAAGCTGTAAAACTTGGTTCACTTTTGCCAATGCCATCCCGGTTTAAGGGAAGGGTGGCAGGAGTTGTAAAGGTTTATGTTCATGTGAGATTTGGTTTTTGCAAATGCACATGCAGCATGTGTAAGCGCGTACTTACATGTGGCTGCCAGTGGGCGTGCATTAAGTTTAAGCCTTAAATGCCAATGTAACTTAGATTAATGATAAAAAAAGTGAATAAAACAGTATTTGTATTCAAATTGTTGTTTAGCTAAGTATTTGAATGCAATGAGAATAAACAATAAGTTAAAAATATTTGATTAAGTACAGTAATTACCTAATGGTTCTCCAGAGACGTGTTTGTATACTCCTGACCGATAGTTAAGGAAGTCTTCGTATACTGTGAAAGCAGCTTCCACTGGGCCATTTTTCATGATGTCAGATTTGATTTTGTTTTCTTCGCTGCGCACGGAGTAAGACTTTGATCCATAGTGCCTATCTTGATTGTAGGGGACAGTGTAGCTGTCTTCACACTTCTTCTCACAAGATGGTGTGTTGCCTTCTGGAAATTGATAAAGTAAGATAAGAATAAATGTTGCTAGCGTAAGTCGTCAAATTGTGTACAAGGTCTATGAATTTGTATAGTCGTGTGGGCTGTGAGAAAATGACATTCCAACCTGGATTTGACTTGCTAAGAAGTGGCTTAAAAAAGTACTGAATAATGAAACTGTAGTGATTTTGTACCTAACAGGGCTGTTAATTTTGAATTTTAGAATGCTGCTTCTTTTGTTCCCAAAAACAATAGCTTGGAAAAAACAATAAAAAATTTGCGTGTAAGAAAAGGGCATGCAAGAGTTTTATTTAATAACACCCAACACTCAAAGACCTTTACATTGGTGACCCCGACTTGGAAAAACAGTTAAAAAGGGTGTTATTCCAATTAAATTGTGTTCCAACCAAGTGTCAACAAGTTTTCACCAAAAATAGTGTTTGAAAACCATTTTGTTAAAAAAAAAAAAAAAAAAAATGGCGACCGGCGAAAATCCAACCACATGCGTTGCGGCGGTTAGCGTCAAGCTAGCTCCTTTCTGGAAGGAGAATGCCGTTTTGTGGATTCTCCGAGCGGAAACACAATTCCGCCAGGCCAACATCACTGTGGACATAACAAAATTTGACCACTTGGTAATGAGTCTGGATGATGCAACGCTCACAATGGTAGCTGATATTGTGACGGCGCCCCCAGCAACAGAAAAATACGAAGCTCTGAAAAAAGCACTTCTAAACGCTTTCCACGAGTCTGAAGAGACTAGAATAACAAGGTTGCTCAATGACATACACCTGGGAGACACAAAACCATCACACATGCTGCTCAAAATGAAACAGCTGGCGGGAACAAACTCAGCAGATAGCACAATCGTGAAAAGACTGTGGTTACATCGATTACCACAATCCGTCCAAGTTATCTTATCTGGGTCAAATAACCAACCGCTGTCAGAGCAGGCAGCAACGGCAGACCGGATCATGGAGGTATACCAGAACAGCGAGCATACTGTTGCTGCGACCTCCCAGTCCTCCGCTCTCACTGCATCTTCTACGTCACCCAAGACTGAAGAATCCAACATGCAGTATATAATTAAACAACTGGAAGCAATCAATAAAAGGTTAGAGCGCCTTGAGCAGTGCAACCGAAACCGCAGCCAGAGCCGTAACCGAAATCACAACCGTGACCTGAAAAATAATCAGAACGGGAAACAGAACCAGCAGACAGGTTACTGTTACTTCCATAATAAGTACGGAAACAAAGCGTACAAGTGCACCGAACCCTGCAAGTTTCCGGGAAACTTCACAAGCCCCCCACAGTAGCAGCGAGTGAGGAGCTAAAGAAAAATTGCTGCAGACTTGTCATCAGAGACCAGCGGTCCAACAAAAGGTTTTTAATCGATACTGGGTCTGACATATCAGCGATCCCAAAAACAGTAAATACACCTCATAAACTAGCATCACCAACACTGTATGCTGCAAATGGTACAAGAATTCAGACGTATGGCACGCACACCATCTCCATTGATGTAGGCTTGCGCCGTCTCTTTTCATGGACGTTCATCATTGCAGACGTCACTCAACCGATTATAGGTGCGGATTTTTTAAGCCACCACAATCTTCTCGTGGACCTCAAGAAGAAACAACTCGTCGATGGTACCACAGGGCTCATAGCCATCGCTAACCGGTTGCTAGGCCCATCAGATGGCCTGTCAACTATTGACGTGAATAACAAAGACGATTATAACATGATACTTCAACAGTTCCCAAGCATCACGAGACCTCAAATCCATCATGCATCTACACGACATAGTGTCAAGCACGCCATCTAAACAACTGGACGCCCTGTTTTTGCGAAAGCTCGTCGACTAGCACCAAAACAGTTGGAAGCTGCTAAGGAGGAGTTTAGAAAAATGTGTGAGCAAGGTATCTGCCAACCATCAAAGAGCAGCTGGTCGAGCCCACTGCATATGGTCAGTAAGCCCAATGGAGGTTGGCGACCATGCGGCGACTATAGACAGTTGAATGCTCAAACGATACCGGATCGATACCCGATCCCGAGTTTACAGGATTTCTCACACAAATTGAACAAAATGAGCATCTTCAGCACTATTGATCTTACTCGAGCGTACCACCAAATTCCAATTGAAGATGATGATGTGGAAAAAACCGCAATAATCACACCGTTCGGGTTATTTGAATTTAAAGCGATGCAATTTGGATTGTGCAACGCTGCACAGAGTTTTCAACGGTTCATGCACAAAGTTCTGCAAGACTTGGAATTCTGTTTCGTCTACATAGACGACATCCTCATAGCATCAAGAGATGCAACGCAACATAAAGATCATCTCAGACAACTGTTCACAAGACTCACCGAATATGGACTTGTGATCAATCCTGACAAATGTGTCTTCGGTGCTCAGGAAGTAAAATTCTTAGGCCAACTCATCAACAAACAAGGGATAAAGCCCGCTGAAGAGAAAGTGAAGGCAATTTGTGATTACGCGTTGCCCACAACTGCAAAAGACTTGAGAAGATTCTTAGGAATGATAAATTTCTATAGAAAATTCATCCCCAAGGCAATTGAAAAACAGCAAATACTCTACGACTCCATCGCGAAAGTGAAAAAAGGGGACAAGAAACCGATCACATGGACAGAAGAAATGATTCATGCTTTTCAACAAACAAAAACTGATCTGGCAAACGCAACATTGCTAATACACTCTGATGAAAACGCAGAAATCTCTATCATGGTGGACGCATCCAACACTGCAATGGGAGCCGTCTTGCAACAATGGACCCACAACCAATGGTCTCCGCTGGCATTCTACTCCAAGAAATTTTCAGCAGCTCAATTGAAATACAGCACATATGACAGAGAGCTGACAGCACTATATGAAGCTGTAAAATATTTCCGCAGAATGTTGGAAGGTAGAAGCTTCCATAATAAAACGGATCATAAGCCCATAACTTATGCATTTAACAAAAACAAACAAAACGCATCTCCACGACAAGAGCGACAATTGGATTATGTGTCCCAATTCACCACGGACATAAGATATGTGCCAGGTGAGGAAAATGTTGTTGCAGATGCACTTTCAAGAGTGGAAACTATTGCAATTCCACCGCAAACCGACTTCGAGCAAATGGCAGAAGAACAAAAACAAGATTCAGAACTAGAAACATTTTTCACTGAAAATTCTTCACTCCAGATGAAACAACTATTAATTCCCGGAGGCAATAAAATGATTTGGTGTGACACATCAACAGGAACTATAAGACCATTTGTTCCCAGAAGTATGAGAAAAAATATTATACAGCAATACCATGATATCAGTCATACTGGACCAAAGCCTACGTACAAATCAATAAGAACAAGGTACGTTTGGCCCAACATGCAAAGTGACATAAAAAAGTTGGTAAAGACATGTATCAGTTGCCAAAGGACTAAAACATCCAGGCACACAACAAGTCCACTGCAAGAATTTCCTACACCAGACGAAAGATTCCAGTGGATACACATAGACTTGGTAGGACCACTCCCACCATCTCAAGGACAAACCTACTGTCTGACCATCATCGATCGATATACAAGATGGCCAGAAGCTATACCAATAAGTGACATCACAGCCAAAACAGTGGCTGCCGCTCTGATCACAAACTGGATAGCAAGATTCGGCGTTCCTGCAACTATTGTCACTGATCAAGGACGACAGTTTGAATCCCAGCTATTTTTCGAAATCACAAAAACACTAGGAATCAAACACACCAGGACAACAGCCTATCACCCTCAGTCTAACGGCTTAATTGAAAGATGGCATCGTACCCTCAAGGCTGCTATCAAAGCTCACACAACAGTGAAATGGACCGAACATCTCCCGATGATTCTCCTTGGCTTGCGGAATGCTATTCGCGAGGACATTGGACACTCTCCAGCAGAACTGACGTATGGAACTACCCTACGACTGCCAGGTGACTTCTTCCAAGATACAACACCAGCAGAACCAGGTTCATTCGCAAGAGAACTACAGCAGTCATTACAAGATATAAGACCAACACCAACAGGCAATCATGGGAAAAGACGGACCTTTGTACACAAAGCACTGAAAGATTGTACACATGTGTTTGTGCGAACTGACGCTTCTCGTACTCCACTACAAGCACCGTACGAGGGACCTTTCTCTGTTGCCAAAAAGAGTGAAAAATACTTTTCAGTAATGATAAAAGGTCAAGCTAAAAACATCACCATAGATCGTTTGAAACCAGCTTACATGCCTGAAGATACAACAGAAACTACAAACGCAGACCCAAAACCAGTACCAGTAGTAGCTAGAGAAAACACACCAACAACTGCTACTCCTGCAACTCCTGGGACTCCTGCTACTACAACCACTACAACAAGATCGGGCCGAAAAGTACACTTTCCAGACAGATTCTACTAAAAACCTAAGAGAAGTCAAGATTCACCGATCACCACTTTCATCGCATCTGCCCTTGGCAAATGCTGGAGGGGACCTCTGTAGTGATTTTGTACCTAACAGGGCTGTTAATTTTGAATTTTAGAATGCTGCTTCTTTTGTTCCCAAAAACAATAGCTTGGAAAAAACAATAAAAAATTTGCGTGTAAGAAAAGGGCATGCAAGAGTTTTATTTAATAACACCCAACACTCAAAGACCTTTACAAAACCATGCTTTTTTATTTTACTTATAAAACCTCAAACTTGTTTAATACCAGTACAAACACAACAGCTTCCAATTAAAAAATGATATTTAAATTAATTACATTTCACGGATGTTTCACAAACCCTTGTAAGAGAACTTGAAAAAGAAAATTGTTTTAGACGTTTCGCTTAGTTTCAAAGCCAACGTCTTCAGGGAGCAACCTTTCTGCATAATGATCTGACAATGAAATGACCAAGAACAATGTAATTTCTCAATTATATGTTTTAATGTAACTTCAAACACAACAGCTGACTTCACGAATGAGATAAAACGTCCCATCCTCATGATCACGTATGTGCTTAGAAAAAAACCAACATTTTATTATTGTCATCAGTAAGTTAGATACACAGCAATCTACAGAGAGATAAATGCTTTATTTTTATAATGCTTAAGCTTAATGCGTACCTGAAATGTTTAAGTTATATAAGAAAATACAAATGTAGAACTTTTCATCCTAAATCATTACTCAACTAGGCTACACATATAGTGTAACTCCTTGCCGCGTTATCCCCGAAGGGATCGCATATGGCGAGTGAACCTATTTATTTATACAGGTAAGGGGGCCGGCCTTACGCCAACCACTTCAGTGAAGTGGGGGGTTTCCCAGCTCCCGAGGGGGCTGGTACTCATTTCTTGTGAAGGCTGAGTAAATCTTGCCAGTAATTTATTATGGGGTTTGAAATAAACGCTGAAACAGGAAATCATTTCTGATACCCTCAGCGGGATTCGAACCCGAGCTCACAGGGTAGGATACAAGCATTCTACCAACTGAGCTATCGACAAAACTAGCATTTAAGAAATAGCAAGTCCTATGCATAAAATTGGTGTTTCCTAATGCAGACTCATTTTAGTATTCCCAGGTCTACAATGCCAAAAGTAAAAATAATGATAATTAGAGTTAAATATATGCAAATTAACCATACTAGGGGCGTTGCCCCTGGCTGCTACGCAGCCCAACCCCTTAACATTTGGGGAATGTGTATATTGCGCATAGTTTCCTCGCGTTATAATTCGGAAAACATGTAAAATAAATACATGCAGTCTTTGTAAAAGAAAATCGACCACACATACTTTAAAAAATGATTAACTTTGCAGATTTCAGATGTGTTTCAGGGAAGGTTGGCAAGAGTTGCAGGGCTTATGTTCATTTGAGATTGAGTTTTTATGTTGTAAGTCAACATGCATTATGTGTAAGGGCGAACTTATAAATGTCTGCTTGTGGGAATGCATTTAATATGAATCTCAAATGGTATGTATCTTTGCAACTTAGATTATAAAACTAAACAAAATAATTTCCTTGACTAATAGGTTAGTATGTGGCTGACCACCCATACTGTAAGCAATGGTTCACCATGCAAATTTTATCTCTGTTTGAGGAAAAGTCGGCAAGAGTTGCAGGGCTTATGTTCATTTGAGATTGAGTTTTTATGTTGTAAGTCAACATGCATTATGTGTAAGGGCGAACTTATAAATGTCTGCTTGTGGGAATGCATTTAATATGAATCTCAAATGGTATGTATCTTTGCAACTTAGATTATAAAACTAAACAAAATAATTTCCTTGACTAATAGGTTAGTATGTGGCTGACCACCCATACTGTAAGCAATGGTTCACCATGCAAATTTTATCTCTGTTTGAGGAAAAGTCGGCAAGAGTTGCAGGGCTTATGTTCATTTGAGATTGAGTTTTTATGTTGTAAGTCAACATGCATTATGTGTAAGGGCGAACTTATAAATGTCTGCTTGTGGGAATGCATTTAATATGAATCTCAAATGGTATGTATCTTTGCAACTTAGATTATAAAACTAAACAAAATAATTTCCTTGACTAATAGGTTAGTATGTGGCTGACCACCCATACTGTAAGCAATGGTTCACCATGCAAATTTTATCTCTGTTTGAGGAAAAGTCGGCAAGAGTTATGTTTATTTTATGTTCATTTATGTTCATTTGAGATTAGGTTTTTATGTTGTAAGTCCACATGGGGCATTTGTAAGCGCGAACTTTTACCTGTCTGCTTGTGGGAATGCATTTAATATGAATCTCAAATGGTATGTATCTTTGCAACTTAGATTATGTAGAGAAATACACAAAATAATTTCCTTGACTTATAGGTTGGTATGAGGCTGACCACCCATACTTTAAAAAATGGTTCACTTTGCAAATTTCACCTTTGTTTCAGGGAAGGTTGGCAAGAGTTGCAGGGCTTATGTTCATTTGGAATGGGTTTTTATGTTGTAAGTACACATGCAGCATGTGTAAGCGCGAACTTATAAATGTCTGCTTGTAGGAATGCATGTAATATGAAACTCAAATGTAATATATCTTTGCAACTTAGATTACAGATTTAAATCCATTCTTATTTTGTTTGTTTTTTTTTAATTTGCATCAAATAAAAGAAAATATAATAAAACTTTCACGTTTTGCCGCTAGATGTCAATATATTTTCATACATTTTCAATACAAAAAAACAGAAATATTGAAAGAAGTTTTGAGTGTATTTGAAGTGCTTCTCAAACACATACGCGAATGGTACTGTTTTGCAGCATATATACAAAATTTGATTTGCCACACATCGGGAATGTATTTCATCTGCTGTGATGGCATTAATTTTGAAAATCGAAACCCCTAAGTGAATGACGACCAAGTAGGACAATATAATAAAGGACTAGGGGCTCCGCCCCTGGCTGCTACGCAGCCCAACTCCTTAACTTTTGATATACCTAAATATAGCATGGCTTCTCTGCGTTAAAATTTGTAAAATAATGAATTAGAAATAGACAAAAAAAATATTTACTTGTGTAAAAAGTTTGCGAATACTATTTTTTATTTAAAAAAAACTTTTGCATCTAGTTTCTTGTCATTTGCCTTACTTTCATCAGCCCAACCCTTTTATCTTTCACACACCAGGGAAATCTCGCCTCGTAAACAGTTAAAGATTGGCAGAATTAATACATAGAAAATGTTCGATTGACGGTAAACGATGCGATATTCATACCCAACTTGATTTAAGGAAGTGAAGCCGCTGAATGAAAAATTATAAAAGTCCATAGGTACAGTTGAAATGGACTATCTAAGGCAGAGGTGCCCATACGGTCATAAGTAGGTACCTAAAATATTCATATTGTTCTTAAAACTGTTGTTTTTTTAAAAAGAAAAATGCTGCTATTGCAACAAAACTGTGCTAGTTTCGTGACAAATGAAGAAGAAGTGACGAAAGCTCTCCACGAATTCGGAAGACGCTTTGAAGATGTTAATAACGCAACACAACTATGCTACACATATAGTGTAACTCCTTGCCGCGTTATCCCCAAAGGAGTCGCATATGGCGAGTGAATTTTTACACGTAAGGGGGCCGGCCTTACGCCAACCACTTCAGTAAAGTGGGGGGTTTCCCAGCTCCCGAGGGGGCTGGTACTCATTTCTTGTGAAAACTGAGTACACCTTGCCGGTTTTATATTATAGGGTTCGAAATAAACACCGAAACGGGGAATCATTTCTGACACCCTCAGCAGGATTCGATTAATAAAATTAAGAATATTTTGTCATTCATGTCACACTCATTTAACTGCATGAAAATACCAGAAATCTCTTCTAGCAATAGTGAGTTTCTCAACATGGAACTTCCAGTACTTGAACATAAAATTTTAAAGCGCATTTCGGACGTCTCTGCTTGTAAGAATGCATTTAAAATTAATCTATCTAATCTATATAATCTCTTATGTAATATATCTTAGCAACTTAGATTATAGATTATATTATAAACAACATAATAAGATAAAGATTTTATAAAGAAATACAGAAAAAGAAATACTTGATTTATAGGCTGTTATGAGGCTGACCACCCATACCTACTGTAAAATATGCTTTATTTTGCATATTTCACCCCTGTTTCAGAAAAGATAGGCCAGAGTTGCAGGGCTTATGTTAATTTGACATTGGGTTTTTAATGTATTAAGTCCACATGCAGCATGTGTAAGCGCAAACTTATACGTGTCTGCTTGTGGGAATGCATTTTATATAAATCTTAAATGTAATTTACCTTTGCATGTAAGATTTTGGATATGAGTTAAAATAGATTAGCTTATATAAAAAAAAACTAAGAAAAAAATATCTAATGATTTTTTTTCTTTAAAATTTTGTATAGGTACCTACCTAGATTTAAAAAAAAATATCAAGCGATTTTATTTTTATTTTAAGTAAAAAAATTAAAATACTGCCATCTAGCGGCAGAATTTTGAAGCTTTGTTTGATATGGGCTGATTTCCATCATGTAAACTCCTGTTTCTGACTACGCAAAATAGATCGATGAATTGCATTTCTCTCAAATTAATTAAAAAAAAGGGCCAAAGAAAAAAAAAACAAAAAATCAAAATAACATCCAGTGGCTCAAACCTGCGCCCTCTACCACCAGAGACGCGGACTGTACCGCTACGCTACCATGCGTATCTGCACGAGTGCGAAAAAAACTGTTCATAATTCTAATGTTTTTTTTTACGCACACTTATCTTGCCTGGGGGTTAAGAACTGTTATATTGGCACTCACGTTAGAGCGCGCGGTGGCTGTATTGTCAACGTTGCTGCCTCCTGCCCGGGAGGTCTCGTGGTCGATCCCCGGGTGTAGATGGTTTTTATCATTTAAAAATCGAACTCTAGGCGAAAGACGACGACGAAGGGCATTATATATATAGACTAGGGGCTCCGCCCCTGGCTGCTACGCAGCCCAACCCCTTAACATTTTGGCAACGGGAACTTTGCAGCATGACTTCTCCGCGTTAAAATTCGTATAATTATTAGAAATGGATAAAAAAATAATATACTTGTTTTCAAAATTTGCGAATACTACCATTTAAAAGAATCTTTTGCACATCCCTATCATTTAATTTATTCTCATTTGACCAAATAGGTGAGATTTCAAAAGAATGGAACCTTCACAGTGCGAATAAGAGAACAGTATGTATGAAGAAAGTGATGAATGTTGAAGAGATGAAAAAGGTATGCAAGGACCGAGAAAAGTGGAGACGCATCTGCGGAGGTACCGGCCACCCCTAGTGGAACGGCGGCAGGATACAGTAACAGCTCATTACTATGGTCACTCACGAACCGGGGAAATCTCGCCCCGTAAAAAGTCAAATATTGCCAGAATGAAATTTGACGGTACACGGTACGATATTTACACCCACTTTGATGTAACGACGTGAAGCCTGGACGTTGAATGAAAGTGAAATTAGAAAAGTCCATATTATTGAAATGGACTATGTTTGAAGAGAAGAGTATGTATGAAAAATATGATGAATATTGAAGAGATAAAAGAATAATGCAGGTCTGCTTGTGGGAATGCATTTAATATGAATCTTAAATGATACATAATATCTTTGTAACTTAGATTTAGACATGTGGCATCTGCAAGCGTGTCTGCTTGTGAGAGTGCATAGGTTTAATGTGAATCCCCAATGTAACATATCTTTGCAAGTTAGAAGAGATTAGATTTGGTTTTTGAATTTTTGATTTTTCATAGTTTTTTTTAAAGATATTGTTTTACAGAATAATTGTTAGTTTAATTCATTATATCTTGTGTTCTATTTTTGAATTAATAAATATTTACTTCAAAATAGGATAGCGCCTCTATGTTATGAAAACTAAGTAACTTTTCCCAGTACTTTATATATGTTGTTAATTTCTTCCCATCTTCATGTCTCCCGGTAGCTCAGCGCGCTGGGCGTTCGGTTGCTGAGCCGTTTAGATTTTGGAAGACGCAGGTTCGAATCCCGCTTTTTTGGCTGCTTTGCTTTTTTATTTTTTCAGTTGTAAAAGTTGGTATTCGGCTGATCACCCATGCTGTAAAAAATGGTTCACTTTGCCAATGTCAGCCCTGTTTTAGAGAAGGACGGCAAGAGTTGCAAAGTGTAGGTATATGTCCATTTGACATTTGGGTTTTTAAATTGTAGGTTCACATGCGGCATGTGTGAGCGCGAAATTATGCATGGCTGCGTGTGGGAATGCATTTAATATGAATCTCAAATGATACATACATCGGCATGTGCAAGTGCGAGAGTGCATATAATGTGAATCCCCAATGTTACATACCTTGGCAACTTAGATTAAAGTTGGGTTTTTGAATTTTTGGTTTGTATTTTGATTTTTCATATTTTTCATTTATTTCATTTATTAATAAATATTTGCTTTAAAATAGGATAGCGCTTCTATGTTACAAAAATGGTATGGTAACTTTTTGCAGTTGCTTATATATTGTTAACCTGTCGCTGACGTCATGTCTCACAGTAGCTCACGCGCGTAGGCGCATCTTTTTTCGTCCGTTTAGATTTTGATAGACGTAGGTTCGAATCCCGATCTGATCGGGTGCTTTGCTTTTTATTTTTTCAGTTGTAAAAGTTGGTATGCGGTGACTTACTTTATTATGATTTTTAATTGTTTTTTTAAAGATTATTGTAAGTATTGTTTTACAAAATAATGGTAAAATGTATTTTTTTATATTTAATAAATTTTTGCTTGAAAATAGGATAGCGCCCCTATATTATAAAAATATTAGGTTCGAGTCCATGCTTAATTTTATAGTTTATATAAACAAAAAATTCGCACTCTCGCAGGGAAGCGACGTGGCCTAGTTGGTCAAGACGCTATGCCTTGCGGCGTGTCCGCGCTCAGGTCCCTGGTTCGAATCCCGGTCGGTCGTTTTGGTTATTTGAAAATCGAAATTCCAAGCGATTGTCGACGGCGAAGGGCATTATATATATAGATTCTGCTTGTGCTACATGTTCATAAACTGCCAGAACTCAAATATTTTTTCAAAATAAAATCAGAGAGATGTGTTGCACCCTATTTTGGTGAAATTATACAGCAGCAAGAAACTACAAACTTATTTTTCAAACACTACTTCATTTGACACTTTTTGACATGTGTTTCCCAGCGGCGTGCATTACTTTTTAGCCAAGGGTAGGCAAAAATTTGGGATTTTCTCAGTTCCCATAAATCCAGATATTAATTAATCGTAAAAATGTGCCATTACATAATTATGTACCTACGCTACAGTCTTAACGACTTCAGAAGCTCAAAACTATTTCAAATCAGTTATCGAAAGCTAACTTTGGTTTTACTAAGCAGAAGCATCACCTAACAAGATATGAGTGTTTTTTTTTCAGTAGCTTATTTATTGGGCAAAGAAATTTTAGATACTTTTCGTAAAATCCAAATTTTATAGATCTTTAGACATTAGTTGCTAAGTTAACAATTTTATATATTTTTTTATCTGTCCACTTTGCCATAAAACGGAAGTCTATTAAAGAAAAATCAATGTTTTATGTTGCAATTTTAAGGTCATAATGTTGATTCACAAATTTTGGCGTAGTCAACATGACAGCTTTTTCATTATGTGAAGTCTTTTCAAGATAAAAATGAGATACCGTCAGCTGAATTACAATTATTAAATACACATTGTTTTGTTTATTATTCGCCCTTTCAAACTATCATCTGCAATAACTCAAGTCAGGAATAAGGTAGGTACTTACTTGAAAGGCAATAAAGACTTCAATCACTTTTAATGTAAGTACTTTTTATTTTTATTTTTAAGAAATCCTGTGCGGGAGACTCCCAAGATTCTAAAGACTCTAGGGGTCTATGACACTTGTTGTAGTGCCGCAGAGGTGTGATGACTTCAATGCTTATAATAAAAAAAAAACAATACTGGATACTATTAAAAATGTAATTTGTCATGTATGTTCCTTGACTTATAGGTTGTTATGTGGCTGACCACCCATACTGTAAAAAATTGGTTCACTTTGCCAATGTCACCCCTGTTTCAGGGAAGGACGGCAAGAGTTGCAAGGCTTATGTTCATTTGAGATTGGGTTTTTATATTGTAGGTCCACATGCGGCATGTGTTAGCGCGAAATTATACATGTCTGCATGTTGCATTTAATATAAATCTTAAATGATATATATCTTTGCAGCTTAGATTAGATTAGATTAGATTAGGATAGCGGTGTCTCATTCTTCTACTTACCCTTTCTAACGTATTGCGTCTTATCACAAAATGCCATGCAATGAGAGAAATTGTGGATCCAAGTTGTAAAGCAAGTATAATTTACCTTCACCATCACACTGCTTGCGTGTCCCGTTTACATGATGTTCACAAGGTTCAATTTCATATGGCTGGCAGCCCTGGTTTGATCCATAGCTTCCTCCTGATACCAATCCGCTACTAACCCAATAGGACCAAGCAGATCCTGAAAATTAAAATTAAATGGTTGATTATTGCAAGTGTATATTTTTATAGATATTAAATTATATGTGTAATATTCCGTATAAACAAAATAAATACTGATATTATGAGAGTGCTGTTTTTGTAGGAATACCACTTCAAGAGTTCTTTACAAGCTTGATCATCGCTACAGAAAGCTCCGATTCTCAAGTAAGACCCAATCGCTGTAGGGCTTGATGTACATTTGTTGACCCGTCTTTGGTAAGGACAGGCAATTGATTTTTTTAATCCAGCAAAAAGACCTTTTTCGTCTGTCGCTGCTAATCGAACCAGCAAGCTTCTGGATAAGAGTCCATAGTGTTAACCAATAGACTAGGAACTGGTATAGGTATGTACCATATAATAATCAATTAAATAAAATGTATGGTGGAATTATTAGAAATTCAATAACAAGTCCTCGGTTTTCAAATAAAGACTCTTTGTTTGATAAGAATAAAAAAAAAATGTTTTTAATCCCAGCATGTAAATTGCAATTCCGCGACTGATTTCACAAACAATCCGTATGCATACATACTTCATTTAACCACCTGATGATGCAAACGGATTGTTTGCAAAACTGGTCGTGGAATTTTTATATACTCGCCGTAATCGTTAACAGAATTGTTTTTATTTTTATCTTTGAAGATGAAAGATTACATAGTGAATGCCTCTACAATCAATACTCTTTAATTGAATTGAGAAGAAAATCTGTGGGATTTTCTTTTCAAGCTTTAAAAAATACCGAGTTTTTATTTAACAAAATGCTTTCTTCCAAAAACTGTACTTTTCTAAATATGAGGTGACAAATTCGCCCAAATTATTTTATGATTTTTTTTCTTTCACATACAAAATCTCATCATTTGTTCCTTCCTTGTAATTTTCTCTCATTTTTTCTTCTTGACTGTTGTATGAGAGTAGGTTTCTCAGTCCTGGACAATTCTCTAAGCTACATTTTGTTTTAGTTTATTAATCACTTACTTGTCTGTGCATTACTATTCTTTACACCATTGAATGATTGTATGCTTTGGGGTTTTGGAATGCAGAGAATGACTTTTTTAAGGCTAACTGTATTTCAATTCACATACCAGGATACCCGCCATTGCAGCCCATTCCGCATGAGTAGCAACATGATAGAAGGTTTTCTGCGGAAACATGGAAGTGCACCTCGCCCTTGGATTGGATGCAAATCCTGTCTGACATGGCAGAAACAGCACCAAATGCCCAGCAAGACCCACAGGAACCCTGAAAGTCATAGATGAATAAAGGGTTTGATGCATCATAGCTTGGAACTAAATTTAACATTTCAATTCAACCATATCGTAAACCAAACAATCTATGCATAGTAAAACAGCGCCTCTATTAATCACTTTAGTTTCCGTACATTTTTAGGTAGAACTGTGTAGTTGAGTATAATAATAATAATTTTTATATCTGATCATTCACTTTGCCAATGTCACCCCTGTTTCAGGGCAGGTTGGCAAGAGGTGCAGGGTTTATGTTCATTTAAGATTGGGTGACCACTTTTTGGTAAAGACATATGAATTTTTCAAACTAGCAAAAAGCATATTTGAAAATATAAATGATATATACGGAATTCACGACCTTCAATTTACAACTTTGAAGCGCTAATTACTGGCCAGCCTTATAGAAAATGAATCAATTCAATTATTTTTTTCTCATGGACGCTGCAATTTAGAAGTCATAAAGCATGAATCAGTCAATAAACTTCACTTTCGCTTCTTAACAAAAACTGCATTTACAAAACTTTACCAAATTAAGGATAGTGAACGTCAGAAGACAAAATAGAAATGGTTAATCGCTCAATAAAATTCAGTAATTGAGTTAAAAATTATAAAAAACCATTATACTTACACAGATATTCTATTTCACGTGAGTAACGATTATACAAAATAACAGCATATTTTTATACCTGATCTCTAATTTCTTTGAGTGTAGGACATTCAGACCATTCCTTACGTCCGTCAAATTCCTTTGGAATATTCTCAGCAGTGTACTCCTCTTCCAAAAAATCTAGCTTATACAAGTGGTTATCTGGCAATACGCCCATCAGTCTGAAAGAAAATTTTAACACACATAAGCAAATAAATAAAAACATATTATACAATCACTGATTTGTTTTCAATGAACCAACATGTCAATAGCAACGACGCTCAGTATTTGTACGAAAGTCATCAAAATTTCATGAACACAAAAACATAATAAAATTATTTATTGTACCCATTTATCGACACATATAAAATTTAATTACAACCTCCATGTACCCAGTAAATAAAATTCATGAAAATTGGCCTTAAAAAATAATATTTTTATGTATTAGTTGTAAGTCTTAAAGAAACTATGTATCACTCATTATGTATCAGAGATAGTTTTATTACAGTAAGGCTGCTTCTAGTACACCAATTATAAAATATCAACCACGGCGTACACATAACATTGTATGAGAACTTAAGCATCCACTAGAGACGCTGTTGTATCTTCCATACATTTTATTTATTTATGACTTTATGGTAAATTTTTTGCAATGTTATGTACTTGGGGTATTGGTTTTAAAAAATCAATGAAGTATACAATTTTTTACATTTATTCCATAAAAAGGAACAGATTTTTTGAAAACACTGTAATACACTTCTGTACTTATTTATAAAAACAACATCTTTCGAAGGCAAAATCTTGGGAAGACGAACAAGAAGTCGCCCAAGAACTTCAAGGATGTGAAGCGGCTCATGAATGTATCCTCTTATTCGCATCTCAAGAGGATGGCAATAGGCAGAGACAAATGGCTGACACAACAAGGCGCTGCCTTTAGAAGATGATGATGACTTATTTATATCGCTACAAACATCTTAACCAAAAAAGAGCTCGGTCAAACACAGAAAAAATTGTACTCACTTTTTAATGTAACCAAAATTGATATTAGGATGGAAGTTTCTGCCAGCTTTCCATGTGGTGTTCTGATTGTTAATGTGGTTGATGAACTCATCAGACAGTGGGTGAAGGCGTCGACTGGCTGACGACGACTGGAAAACAATGAAGAGCACCAGGAAACTGAATTTTAGTAGGAAATTCATTTTGCTGGATTTCTGTAACAAAATAAAATGATCTCTTTACAAGTCTGAATTGTGACATAATACAAAAATAAGGAGAACAGAAATTAAATGTTATAAATGAAAGCAAGCGCAAAGACAAAATGTCAAAAACAGTAGAATGCATGCATACCCGATACATATTAGGTATATAATCTATAATTTACCTGATACACATTTTATAATCTATAATCTAAGTTGGAAAGATATATTACATTTGAGATTCATAGAAAATGCATTCCCACAAGCAGACTCTTATAAGTTTGCGCTTACACATGCCGCATGTGGGCTTACAATATAAAAACCAAACCAGCAACTCTTGCCGACCTTCCCTGAAACAGGGCTAGCATTGGCAAAGTGAACCATTTTTTACAGTATGGGTGGTCAGCATCATACCAACCTATAAGTCATGGAATATTAGAAACTACTTAAATAATAGAAACTCTGTGATACTTCAAAAAACTATTACTTTAATACACTGATTGATAGGCGCTTTGAATACAATAATGGTTATTACAAAGCACTACATAAGACCCTCCGCACACTAGACGACTTGTCGCCGCGACTAGTCATCTAGAGTGCGGCTGTGCGGCTGCGGCGACAGTCGCCGCAACTCGTCGCCACGACTAGACGTCTAGTGTGCGGCTGTGTCGGTGACAGTCCCCGCGACTTGTAGTTGTGACGTCACGCAGCAAGCCATGCCACAGAGTATATAGGTAGTTATACTGTATAGTCGAGCGACTGTCATCTAGTGTGCACGTGGGTGGCGCGACTGTCGCGGCAACAAGTAGCGAGCGGGCACGACTCCCGCAGCTAGTCGCCGAGTCTCGGCGACTCAGACGCCAAGTGTGCGGAGCTTTGAACAAAATGTATGAAAACTGTCGGCCGCAGCCTATCGCCACGACAAGTCATCGAGCTGTCGCTGTCGCCTGTCGTCTAGTGTGCGGAGGGTCTTAATCTCACCTTGATTACGTAAATCTAAAATTTATACGATGGCACTCCTATGAAGCAATTTAATTTCCATACATTTTTTCAATTTATGTAATCGTGGGTTTTAGAGTTGAGAGTGAGGTGAGAGAAGGGGCACAGAATATTTTTGAATTTGGAACTTTTTTATCAGCAAAGTGTCAGTCTTGTATGGGATTGCTGTTCTAAACAACCAATAACAAATATTTATAAGCCTTTTCCCTAGCACTCCGGCCGCGTGACGGCACATTCTTGTTTATATCAGGTCATGTGCGGACCTCATTATGAATAGAAACTTCATTTATCAAAATTCTATACCACAAACTTTCTCAGGTACTTTTTAAGTTCCAAAATCAAACACAAAGAGTGTAAAATACTCTCTTCATAATTTACTTTCTGCAGTATTTTTGAAAATAGAGAGTGATAGGCAGCAGAAATATTTTTAAGTAAGTAGGTACCTACTTACTCCTACAATTCTTATCAGTACATACATTTCATATATTAAGACACAATGTACTGCCTTATTGTACAAACAACAAATACAGAGAAAAAATATTTGTATATTGGCTTGTATTAAAGGTTATCACTTTGAACTATGACTGTGGCAGATATAAGATAATTCACAACTTCAGCAAATATTAAATAAGTGGGTAAATAAATTTATATTGATAGTATTCACAAAAGCAATAACTTATTTGATAAGACTAGAATTAGTATAAAGTATGTACTTACTTATACCTACAATGATACCTACCCTTTTGGTTTTAAAACAATAAGGTATGAAAAACAACAAAAAATCAGGAACAAAATATGAATGCATTTTTACTTAATACAGTTAAGATTTTATTAATTTAAAACTAGATCGCGCAAAAAATTATCCTTAAATTTTTACTTAAAAGTATTTATTTCTAGATTCCTATTGAATTTATACTTTTTGTACTACAACAAATATAAAATGAAATATTATCAACTTTTACCTACTTCCACATTTCATAAAAGAGAGAACTCATTTCAGAGACACTTTATTCAAGTGGGGTATCAGAAAAATAATTATTGCATTAGGTACCTACCTACTTAAAAAAGAAAAAACCCAAAAATAAGTAGAGGATATTTAAAAAATGTCGGTATCCAGTACCTATTCATCTCGTCCCTACCCTTATACAATATCTAAAATAATATAAATATATAATGTTCTATAGATTATAGATATCCACTACTTATTGAATTTTTAATGAAACATGCAGGTAATGCGGAAATTTCTCAATCAAATGTGAGGTCACTTGGTAGAATAAAAAACATAAATAAATTAAATGCAAATAAATCAATTTCACTCACCTCAAATTCGCAAAATAAAGCAGCAATACAGATTAGGGTCCTACCGACCTCTCGGACTCTCAACTTATAAATAGAATGATTGTTTACAGCGACGTTTTATAGTGGAAAGGAAACAATAAACAATGCAGAGATGCCACTTTGACAGTTCACAAATTGACGCATGCGCACGATCAGTTGACAACGCAAGTTGAGCAGAAGCCTCTAGAAAAAAGTTAAGCGTCATAATAATATCGGTGACACACATAAAAATATTGCATGAATTATTCAATCGTAAACTGCCATTGTGAATAGACCTATTCATATTAAATCCGATTCCTCAAATAAAGCAGTTTTTTTTTTAATTGAGATAAAATTATGCCTACGCGTAAAAAATCGATAATTTTTGGGTTTATTTCGCTCAGTCTTTCTACACACAAGATAAATAGATGAGGGCCAATGAGGGCGTAGGGGTGTAAAAAATTACTTCCGTGTTTCATTCGAATCCTAGAGAATCAAAGCCGGTAATCTACGATTATTTTTGATGATAGGTAAAAAATGTAATAAATATAAATAGGAAATCGAGAAAGAAGGGTTAGGTATATTCTGTACATCCGAGTATACGTAGGCATCATAATAGATAAAACTTTGATCTGTGGTAGGCATATATTGTTTAAAAAATCCTTGATTGTATAGGTACCTATGTTTGTTCTGTAAGACCAAGTAAATGTGTTTATAAAATTTTTAATATTATTCAACAATAGGTACCTACTTCAATACATTTGAAACATTTTTTTAGATGTCTACTTACCCTGAGTGTGAAATACGGATATTACAAACTCCCACGTTTGCGTAAATAGAAAAATGAATTTAAAATATAGAATAGCACAAGTAGTGAATCTGTCTGTCTGTCTGTATCCTGCCGCCGTTCCACTAGGGGTGGCCGGTACCTCCGCAGATGCGCCCCCACTTTTTTCTGTCCTTACAAACCACTTTCATTTCCTCAATATTCATCACCTTTTTCATACATACTCTTCTCTTATTTTCACTCTGCAGGTTCCATTCTTTCGCAATCTCACCTATTTGGTCTAACCATTCTTTCCTCGGCCTTCCCCTTCCGCGCTTTCCTCTGACATTTCCTTTGTACACTTTCTTCGTTAGTCGTTCATCATCCATTCTTTCGAGATGTCCGAACCATCTCATCGTACTTTTTTGTACTTTCATTCTCATATTCTCTTTTATACCACACTCGTTCATCACCCAATCATTACGTACTCTATCATTCAGTGTTTTTCCAGCCAGTAAGCCATTTCAACCGTACATACTTTACTCAGCTCACATTCATTAACTGTCCACGCCTCACTTCCATACATCAATGTCGGAACCAATATACCACTGTGGACCGCCAATCTCATATTCTTCGTAAGTTTCCTATTTCTTGCAATTCTTCCAATCGTTCCCATTACACTTCTTCCTCTACTAGCACGCTTTTCCAATTCTTTCGTCAATTTCCCATTCGACTCAAACTTGCTTCCCAGATAATCAAATTCTTTCACGACCTCCACTCTTGTTTCATTCAGTCTTATCTCAATTTCCTCGCATTCCTCATATATAATGAATAATTTTGATTTTTACGCAAATGAGAGGAGTTAAATTATTGTTTTATACTTGGGGTACAAACTAATGTTTATTGTTCTCTTTGTATTTGAGGAAGCTTATATGTTTCAAACTAATCCGTTATCAGAATGGTTTCCTTATATTTTTAAGTGTAAATCTGTTCACACAGTGAAAGTCCATTGCTTTCATTCAAATTCAATTGGAAAAACCAAAGTTGTGATTCACTTTTTATTTTATTTTTTGCTCAAACGTTTTCGCCTAATAAGGCATCTTCAGGAGCATGATTGTTACAAATAATTTTCAAAACCAAGAATGATTTCTTATTTTTCTATTACCTACTCGGGTCTCACTAGAAAATGTGGGTATTGGCTACGAGGCTTGGTGTAAAACAAAAATGAGAAAAAATCACAAATTTTAAGATCTGTAGGTACCTACCTGCTACTAGTATGCAACATCGCGTAAAATTCTTATCATTGCATAACAATCGTCACAATAAATCAAAACTTAATTATTCAACAGGGGTGCTGTTGTGTTTTCCCTAATTTCTTCTATTATGGCGATGTCATTTTATGTGTGTAAATAACAATAATGAGTCTGCGTTGATATTATTTTTTAGTAAAATTAAAGAATCACACTATCCGGTCGATATCTCAGTTCGTAGAGTGCTTGTATTCCACGCCGTGAGCCTGGATTCGAATCCCACCGAGGGTGTCAGAAATGATTTTCCGTTTCGGTGATTATTTCAAACCACAAATTAAAATACCGGCAACATGTACTCTGCCGTCACAAGAAATGAGTACCAGCCCCCTCGAGAGCTGAGAAACCCCCACTGCAACTGAAGTGGTAGGCGTGAGGCCGGTCCCCTTACCTGTAAAAATAAATAGGTTCCACTCACCGCATGCGAAACCCTTCGATGATAACGCGGCAAGAAGTTACACTATATGTGTAGCTTAGTTGCGTTTTTTTTTTTTTTTTTTGCGAGACTCGATTGGTACAGTGCTAGCATTCCATGCCGAGAGATTGGGATCGAATCCCACCAAGGGTATCAGAAATGATTTCCCGTTTCGATGTTTATTTCAGGCCCAAAAAAATACCAGCAAGGATTACTCAGCCTTCACAAGAAATGAATACCTACTGGCCCCCGCTGTAAGTAGCGGACGTGGCCCCCTTACAAATAAATAGGTAGGTAGCACCTTCGGAGAAAACGCGGCAAGAAGTTACACTATGTGTGTAACGTATGAGCGTATTATTAAATTGTTTGAAATAAAACAAACTATGTATCGACGGTTAAAAGGTAGTAGGGCATAAGCGACATTGTGGTAAAAAATGAGTTATGAATGCTATGCGCTTACTCCCATAGCTCTACAATGATTTGTGTGTAATTTATGCCCAAGCAAACAACTGCGTTTTCAAAGTATGGTTTTGGTGTACCTAACCGACAAGATTTTGGCCTTTTTTGTCCGAAAGGCGCTTGTGACATAAAAAATCGTAAAACCACATGAATAGAAATGCCAATACATGCCATTCTTTTTTTAAATTTTAGAGTTGTTTTGATTTTAACGATATGATAAAAAATAAAAAAGCCATGCCGTTTTTCTGCAATCTTAAACTTTAAACTGCTCTCCTGAACAATTTAGTTTATGCCACTTATGCTCTACTGCCTTTTAACCGTCGATATTATTTCAAATCCTACAGAAAATAATTGAGTACAATGGTTTCAAACATAATAATATTATTGTGGGTCTGAAGAAAGTTGTACCGCCTTCCAGGACTTGGGGCCCTCATTGTTGCCCGTTAGAAATCCCCGCGCTTTTCAAATGCGCGCGCCGTTACCCGGGCTAATGGGTGCTGCCAACATGTAAGTCTCAGGAATAAAACGAAAAATGACCGGAAAGATAAACGAAGTGCATACCATCTTACATAGCGTACCTTTTAATTTTCAAAGAATAAGGCCTGACCGCAAAAACGCAACTAAACTACACATATAGTGTAACTTCTTGCCGCGTTATCCCCGAAGGGGTCGCATGTGGCGAGTTGAACCTATTTATTTTTACAGGTAAGGGGGCCGGCCTTACGCCAATTAATTCAGTTGAAGTGGAGGTTTCCCAGCTCCCGAGAGTGCTGGTACTCATTTCTTGTGAAGGCTGAGTAAACCTTGCCGGTATTTTATTTTGGGATTTGAAATAAACACCGAAATGGGAAATCATTTCTGACACCGTCGGTGGGATTCGAACCCGAGCTTTCGGCATGGAATGCAAGCACTCTACCACCTGAGCTATCGACCGGACCATTTTTGAATATGCATTTTTTTTTGCAAGGAAACGTCAGTCTTGTATGGGACTGACATCCTTACCAACGAAAAACAAAATATTTGTTTGCCTTTTCCCTAGCAACCAAAAAAAATACAAAATAAATCGAACCTCACATTTTCAAAACCCAAAAAGGCATTGGCAAAATTGAAACAAGTTTTGACAGCATAGAGGGTCAGCCTCATAGGTACTAACATATTAGTCAAGGAATTTATCCTTACCAAAAAAAGTGTATTCATTTTAATTGAATACATTGGAATGCTTTGAGTCGGGACCGGATTAAGGACATTTCAAACGGTGCGACTGAACCAGAACCCTTTTGCCCAAGGGTGCCCCAAAGTGACAAAAAATCGTATGATTTTTTCAGTACCCAAGTTTTTTGCGAGTATTTGCAACCAAAAGGCTTCCGATAACAAACTTGATTTAATTAATTAAATTGATTAAAATAAATAGAAAAGAAATAATATAAAGCATTACAATAAAAATATATTTGCGGCTCAATTCTTATGAGGCATTGAAGCATACGTGACTTAGGGCCGGTTTCACCGACTTCCAATCAATATTTGATTAAAACACATCAAATTTGATTGCTTAATTCTGGTAAGTACCTACCTCGGTTAAATATTTCTTGGAAGTGGGTTACAGTATGATGGAATTCGAACTGAAAAGATGATGTACATCAGCTAATTTACGTACATGCAACCATTTTTTTTTTATTTTTGTGAGAAATCACATTTAATTTTGATTTTGGTCTAATAGGAGTTTGGTGCAACAGCCTAAGGCTAAAGAATGTTGTATGGAAAACATTTCTTTTCGTTTTTTTTCATATTTTTTTTCGATCTTTTTTATTTTTTTACACTACTATTATCATGGAACCCGAGAGGGCATTAGATATTTATATTAATTAAGCAAACAAAGTTTTAGTTCACTTTTATTTATTTATTTAATTTAACTTTGTTTATTTAATTAATATACAATGGACTTTCACTGTGTAAACCACCAAACCCTTAAAAACATTAGATATTTAATTGTTTTCTGGGGTCTCGCCTTGGCAGCACCCGCTCTCTCGGAATGGCGGCCAGTGGTGTACCGGCCGCCGTACAGCGCGTCGTCTCATGCGGCGAGGGGAGAAATGTACCGAGCCCGCGGGATCCGGGCCGCGAATCACCGGAAAAAAAACATGCCACATGCCTAGTCGTAGTCCCACTAAATACCAATCAAATTCAACACCAAACATAATATCCCATAGTTTAAATATTGATACATTTAATTATAAATTAAATCGTTAATACTAAGCTTGCTGAAGAAAAAAAGTTTGTGAGAATTTGATGAGATATAATACGTTTTTTTAAAATTGTTATTGTAAATAAAGCTTGTCGAAATAACAGAAAAAAGTTTGTGCAATTTAAAATGTAAGTCATGAAATGTAGGTATGACGAAAAAAATTGAAATTAAATTTTTAATTAGCTTGCTGAAATAAAACACAAAAAAAGTTCTTAAGCATTCAAAGAGTAATAATATAAAAGCTTAAATAGAGTAATAAAAAAAATAAGTGGTAATTGCAAGAATGATATGTCAGGTAAATAGTTTGAATGTTAGCATCCCTACTTACCTATTAAATTATGAATGATATTTTAGCTGAAATAACTGAAGAAAAGTTCGGGACAGTTTGAAGAATTATATGAGTAAATTTCTAGTTACAGATTAACCCTTTGATATTTTGCTGTACCTAATTAAACAAAATGCCATGGGAATGAAAGATTAATTGGGAACAATTCCACTTATGGGATAAGTATTAACTTAGCCCCAGTTGGATCCTGGTGACCCTTCAAATTTTAGACCTGTGTCAAATCTGCCATTCTTGTCGAAGGTGCTGGAGCGGATTGTCTCCCGGCGGTTGGTGTCGTATCTAGATGCAAATAGATTAATGCCTAAGAGGCAGTCGGCATACCGGAAATATCATTCAACAGAAACCGGTATGCTTAAGCTTGTATCGGATATGATATCGGCTGTAGAGTGTGGCGATCTGGCCTTACTGGCGCTTCTTGACATGAGTGCGGCTTTTGACACAGTAAGTCACCTGATTCTTATTGAGAGGTTGGAGGTGTCGTACGGATTGACCGGCGGGGCTTTAGCATGGTTCTCCTCCTATCTGGTGGAACGCAGGCAGGCGGTGCGTGTTTGTGATAGTGTCTCACCTACCTACTCGCTGTCCTCTGGGGTTCCACAGGGCTCTGTGCTGGGTCCGATTCTTTTTATATTGTATACTGCTGACATTGAGAGTATTGTTGAAAAATGGGGCCTCATCTCACATTCATATGCAGATGACTGGCAAATATACTCTCAATGTCGGCCAGACATGACTGAGGACCTCAGTTGTAGGGTCTCTGGGTGTATCTCGGAGGTCGGTGAGTGGATGGTGAACAATGGCCTAATCCTGAACATGGATAAGACGGAGATACTCTGGGCAGCCACATCTAGGCGCGACCATCTATTGGTTAATGGGGTAGCACTCTCCATAGGAGGTAAGCTGATCCAGCCTTCCGATTCGGTGAGACTTCTAGGAATCTTACTGGATCGGAACCTGACATTGGAAAGGCAAATAGATGCCACAATAGCTTCCTCCTTTTTTTCACTGCGCCAAATAAAGGCAATTAGAAAGTGTCTTCCGTCAGATGCGGTTAAGACCCTGGTGAGTGCGTTTGTGATGTCTCGGATTGATTATTGCTCAACGCTTTATAGTGGTCAGCCAAAGAAGCATTTCAACCGCTTTCAATCTGTGTTGAATTCAGCAGCAAGGCTTATATTCGGGATATCCAAATTCGCTCACATCACTCCGCTGTTAAAAAAACTACATTGGCTTCGTTTCCCGGAGAGGGTGGTCTACCGTGTTTGTCTGATGGTATATAAAGCCATCAATGGCTTGGCTCCACCTTATCTGACTGACATGATTTCGCCTGTTGAGATGGGTGTGAGGAGGCAGACACTCAGATCCGCGGGTGATGGTGCAATCAATTTGGTTCAGCCGCACCGTCAGATCCGTACAAATTTTGGAGACCGTGCTTTCCGTGTTGCGGGTCGGGTGGAGTGGAACAGACTGCCACCCGGAGTGAAGAACTCCGAATCTATGGGTATATTTTGCGGAGCTCTCAAGACGCATCTTTTCAAAAAGTCTTATCCGTGATCGGAGAGGGCCCTTGAGGTGTGACACACACAAAAACGGCGCTCTCTTATCATGTGTAATTTAAAACAAATAAGCCTGACATATATATATATTAGCAATCTTTCATCTTAAAATATAGAGACCAAATTATTTATTTCATCACCTTGCACGATGACAACCTCAACGAAAAATACTGGATCTTGAACATTTAGTCGATGGCTCAGTTGGTAGAATGCTTGCCTTCCATGCCGAAAGCTTGGGTTTGAAATTTGAATTCTTTCGAAGGTGTCAGAAATGATTTCCCGTTTCAGCGTATATTTCAAAACTCAAAATAAAATAACGGCAAGGCTTAGGTACTCAGCCTTCACAAGAAATGAGTACCAGCCGACTCAGGAGCTGGGAAACGTCCACATTAAATGAAATTGAAGTGGTTGGCATAAGACCAGCCCCCTTACCTGTTAAAGTAAATATGTCCCTCTCGTCACATGCAACCCTTTCGAGGAGAACTCATAAATAAAGTTCAAAGAAATTCTCATTGCAGGTTAATATGAACACCTCAACAAATTATGGAAACCACCAAAAAGATCATAATTTTATTCCAGCAATGATTTGCAAACATCATTACAAGATTAGTCAGCCTTACAGCAACTGGGTCTTGCTTGATAATTGGCGCTGACCAGAGACGCCCAAGCTCTCAAAGGGTTGATGGTGTGTGGTTCACAAAAAACAGCTACTAAATAAATGAGTCCATAATATTTTTTTCACCCGGCGTATAATACTGAAATTAAATCACAAAGTATCCACTTTTTACATACAGTAGATTTATGACCGAAACCTTAGTCTTTCATCGGCTGTCTCGTTCACTAAAGAATAATAATTTATAGACGATGTGACATCGTAAAAAATAAAGACGAACGCATTTATTCATCCTGATACAATTATAACCGTCTCTTTATTTTCTGCAGACGTAACTGGTGTAATAATGAAAAATCTTGTAATTATATTTGAAAGGTTACTCTCTTTCTTGAAGAAGGAAACCCATCTCCGAGGAAAGCGTAAGACTTGCCACATTTCCTTCAAAAATAAATAGATTTCATTCACAAAGGATACTCTTTTAAAAATAAAATTGAAAAGAATGAAGGACTTTGACACAGATTTGAGCATAAACAGAAAAATACACCAAAAATGAAATAAGAGCTTAAAAATAATCTTTTATTCTTTTTTGCTTTTAATATTATTCTTTTTCGTTCGTTTGAAAGCGAATCTCTCTTTTTTCATCATTACAGCATTATTGTTTTATAAACATCTCTGTTCGCCAATTTTAATCTTCTTCATTCTTTTGTTGAACGAAGGCATCCCCCATTCTTCTGAATCCGCTATTTTCCAGGAGACGTATTTTTTTGTTTTCTATGTAGTCCTCTGGATATTTTTTCATCAGACCGAGGGCGATTGACTCTTACTTTACACGGTATATTTTTTTCTTCTTTTATATTTTTATTCTTTACTAGCTGTACCTACCCTGCCACCCCTTATGGTGGCTCGCCTGGTTACTGTTATTGTATCATGCCGCCATTTTGTAGGGGGTGGCCAGTATATCTGTTGAAGTCTCTCTAGTGTATGGTGTGATTGCACCATTCTTTTAGTGTAAATATTTCTCAGTCACAAGGAGAAAATAAAAACATATTTCTGCTCTCATTTACTTTATTGCTCCATTTTTTTATACAGAAGACTTGGCACGTAAAAAAATACTCATGTAAGTTTTATCGCAATCTGTTCAGTAGCTTAGGAGTCCGTACAGGACAAACATCCATACATACATTCGTTTGATTTTATATTATAGAGACGAAGAAGAAGATGAGTATGTACATGAACTACTTAGTATCATTGCGTTGACTGGAAGAGGTTGAACACCAACTTACCTGATAAATGTGGATAGAGCATCCTCTTGTTCTGGATAGGTAAATAATATCAAAGGCGGAAGAACCACCTTGGTTAACGGCAAAGGATGTTAGAGGAAACGGAAAAGTACCAAAAAAGGTCCGAGTGGCATCCCATGAACCAGCAAAAGAATCGCCTTTAATGGTTAAAAAATTATAATAAAAGATCTATATATTCTATAATCTGATTTACAAATATAGATTAACATTTGCGATTCATATTAAAAACATGTCCACAAGCAGACAAGTGTAAGTTCGCTTTTACAAATATTGAATGTTTACTTACAAATTAAAATCCAAATCTCAAATGATCTTACATTCTGAAACTTTTGCCGATCTTCCCTGAAACAGGCAAAAGTGGACAAAGTTTTTACAGCATGGAGGGGGGGGGGGGGTCAGCCTCATACCAACATATTAGTTAAGGAACATTAAAACTAGTAATAAAGTTTTGATGATTGAGCTGCAAATACTCACATTTAAATTAAGAAGACAATTGAACCTGAATTATGTAGCATTTAAATGGCAGATTGAAGTTTTTGTGTTTTTGATAGGTATTGGATACAACTATCAATATATTATTAGGTTCACTTTTGTCACCCTGTTTCTTTAAATACGAAAGAGTTGCGGGGCTTATAATTGTTCATTTGAGGCTTGGATTTTATTTTGTAAGACATGAAGTGTGCAAATTAAATTTCAAATGTTCTAACATTCCGTGTCAGTGTTTATTTAAAACCCAGATATGATTCAAATGGCAAGGCTAACTCAGCCTTCGCAAGAAATGAGAACCTTCGCACCCCGAGAGCAGGGAAAACCTCACAACGATTAAAATATGTAGTTTGCGCAAGACCGACCCTTTTAATTAAAGAATAATATATTATTATGCCCATTCCTTTATCCCATTCGCTACATGCTATAATTTAATTGTCAAAGATACATTACGATTCAAAACTCATATCAAATGCGTGCCCAGATACAGACACGTGTAAGTTCGCGCTTCCAAATGCTGAATGTGTACTTACAAATTAAAATGTAAACTTCAAATGAATATACACCTTACAACTTTTGCCGACCTTCCCTGAAACAGGTATGACTTTAGCCAAGTGAAACATTTATGACTTTAGCCAGATGGGTGGTCAGTCTCATACTTTTTAAAAACAAAACTGATAAAAGTTGCAGTATAAGTGCAGCTCAGTTTTGTTATGACGTTACATGCATCATGTATAAACGCGAAATTACACGTGGTTGATTGTGCGCTTAATCTAATTTTTCAATAGTAAATGGTAAAGTATTTTTGCAGTTTAGATAACATATTAAAAATCTTCTCCAGTTTGTATTATAATATGCGAGGTTACTCTATGATTTTAGCTCTGAAAATTTAAAATGAAAATGAACTGTTTTGTAGAGAACAACTTAAAATTAGTTTAAATATTTTCATCGTAGCAACTACGCCAGACTCACATGATTTTAATTTAAAAACTAATGAGATTATTTTGTCTGAAACAAAATACACTTGCAGCATTTTAAATGTAAATTTTTGCCTGAATTGCAATATTTAATACTTAAGTTGAATGAATGAATGGAATATCCAGAGTCATAATAAAATAAAAGGTTGTATGAAGAAGGTTATGACTCTGGAGGAAATGAAAGAAGTATGTAAGGATAGAAAGAAATGGCGGTCGATCTGTAATGTTGGCGGCTAGGGTTTATTAAAGTGAAATTGGTTTTATGATTTAGTTTTTTTTTAGTGTCCATGTTTATATTATTGTTTATTGATTTAAAAAATGTAATTTGCGATGTTTGTTCCTTGACTTATAGGTTGGTATGCGGCTGACCACCCATACTGTAAAAAATGGTTCACTTTGCCAATGTCACCCCTGTTTCAGGGAAGGACGGTAAGAGTTGCAGAGCTTATGTTCATTTGAGATTGGATTTTTATATTGTAGGTCCACATGCGGTATGTGTTAGCGCGAAATTATACATGTCTGCTTGTGGGAATGCATTTAATATAAATCTTAAATAATATATATCTTTGCAGCTTAGATTAGATTAGATTAGATTAGATAAGTTCCCTTGCACTACGTTTTCGATTTAAAGTCAATCGGGTTCATATTGAGTGGTATAAAACTTTGAAGTTGATATTTGATTAATTCATAAATTTAATATCAAAATTTGCGAGCTTTTCCGTTGCACACCAACAGATATCAAGAATTGAAAATTAAAATTTTGAATAATTAACTATTTTGATCATTGAAAAGTTTATTTCCCTTATTTAATTTAAAAACAGGTCATGTAAATTTCAATAAAGTTAAATGCAGAATGAAACCTGGGAGAAAGTTTCATCAAATCGATGATTGATTTAAATACAAAATTCTTACAATGAAAAACTTTATTCGAAAGAAACTAGCTAAAAAAATGCGTTTCTATCGTAAAAATTCGCGTTTAGTTAATTTTCCCTTTCATTTTTGATGAAATACTTCATGACTAAAAAGAGGAAAAGTGCTGCCCTAATTTTGCTGGACAATTTTTCTTTATAAAACAATTTTATTATGAAGGTTAATCTATTAACCTTATCTTAGATCAGAAACTAAAAATATTGTTTTCTCCTTTATCGATCCGCAATAATTATTACCTGCTGCCTTTCTCTTTTTCAGCATTCACTCGAAAAGTGGATGTAAAAAGTAAACACATTATGATTTCGTTTGTACAAATATTGTACCAAACTTAAGAGTACGAGTATTAGTCATTTATACCAAAATAATATGACAGATTTGAGTCGGGAGAAAATGGAAACTTGCTGTCAAATTGAAAGGATAAAAGATAAAGTAAGATTACGAGATAAATCCAGTTGGATCCCGACCTCTTTACAATGCGCTGCACATTTTACAGCTTATTTTCTTTAGGTCTACGAGTATATTCCTACCAACGTACTCTTGGTCTCACTGCTATCTGTTGCTCCTGTATTATTCAGGGACAGTCACAAATTTTCTTTTCAAATCTTTGATGATTCATTCACCAGTACATTTCAGTACCAGTCAGTGCAGTTGAGTATCAGCAGCCGATCTATGACCTATAATAAAATTTGCAAAGATACGTGTAAGTTAATGCTTACACATTCTGCATGTGCACTTACAAAAAAAACTTCACATGAACATTAACCTTGCAACTCCTGCTGCCCTTCCCTAAAACCACGGTAGCATTGGCGAAAATGTAAACAGCACGGGGATCAACCTCATACCAACCTTTTAGTCAAAAAATAAAAATATATTCAGAATATATATATAGAAGCTAACAGAAAAAAAGGACATAAAATTAGTTTAACATTAATTTAAAACAATAATTTAAAATTGAGAGCCCTAGCCGCGAGCATTGCAGATCAATCACTACATCTTTTGGTCCTTCTGTCATTTCATTCAGAATCATAGTCTTTTTCACAAAAAGGACTTAAAACTGCAGTGTTAATTGGCACAGATTAACATTCAATGAAGTTTTTCATACATTTGTATGCAGCATCTATAATCTATAATCTAAGTTGCAAGGATATATTTATTAAAAGCTCTCAGATGTATGTCCACAAACAAACACGTGTGGTTCGCGCTTACAAATGCTAAATGTGTACTTACAAATAAAGTCCAAGCCTCAAATTAACATAAGCTCTACAACTTTTGCCGACCTTCCCTGACACAGGGGTGACATTGGCAAAGTGAACCATTTTTTACAGTATGGGTGGTCAGCCTCATACCAACCTAATTTCGCATAATTTAAAAGCATAATTTCTGGAAGTCGATTTATGGCTCAGTTGTATTGTAACCGTTGATTACGCATTCAAGTCCCGTGTTGTTTCAGTTTTGAGAAATTGATGGATATTATTGTATTTTTAAAAAATATTATTTTTTCATATCAGATATTTTATACTTTTTATATCAACTCAGTTGTATTTAATCTGCTCTCGTGTTTATGTTTGTGCACACAATTTTATTTCGGATTATTCTTTTTCACCAGTTTTCTTTTTTATAACACACTTCTGGCATTAAAATTTATAGCCGATATTATCTCGGCCGAATGTCGTAAAAAAATGAAAGTATTGCGATACTGTGGAGAGGAAGGTGTAGATATTTTAAAAAAGTTTGTCTGGAGATATTTCAGAACTGGGTGTAACTTTTTTGAGGTTTACGGAAATACTCGTATTTTATCACCCGAGTATTTGAAACACAAGTTGAATATAAAGAAGTGTGCTTGCTGGGATCGTAAATTTATTATCTGAGGAGATAATACATAATATTCAATATGTGCTACGTGTCCTCTAAAAAGTTTGCACCTCAAATTATTTAAAAAAAATAATGCTAATGGATTCAGTACAAATTTGAATTTACAACTTTTTTGTCGGTAGGTAAATGTCATTATTGTCGGAAACTATAATCTTTAGTAAACAAGAACAAAATATTTGTTTGCCTTTTTCCTATCTATATTATTTCTTTATTTATTCTATCGACTCATATGCAGATTTTATTGTAAGAATCAATTTTTAACACTGAATAAAAGATGAAAACTTTCTTCGGAATAATCATAATACATTATTTATTCTTGAGTACCTAGGTAGGTATCAATTACTGAAAAATCAGCTCTATTTTTTAAGATTTTTTTTTGTTTGTTATCAGGATTTAAAGAAGTAGGTATAACCTTTTTTATTACCAAACTTCAACGGTACTTTTGATTTTTGTAATGGAGGAAATATGTGAAAACAATTTTGAAGTAAGTCTGTATTTTTAATTGACTATCTATTTTCTTCTTTGTTTTATAGGAATAGTACAAATCAGTTTTGAATTGTAAGTTGGTATGAGACTGACCACCCATATTGTTAAAATGGTTCCCTTTGCCAATGGTTCACTTTTCCCTGTTTCAGGAAAGGTCAGCAAAAATTGCCAAGTGTTCATTCGAGGTTTGGATTTTATTTTTTAAGAATAAGTGTATTTGTACGCGCGAACTTACACATGTCTGCATGTGGGCGTGCATTTAATATGAATTTTAAATGTTAATATATCTTTGCAATTATAATTATAAATCTACTGGAATTGTTTTTTATTTAATAAAACAGGTGTTTGGAAATGTAATAGTCAAAGGTAGGGTCTTAAAATAAAGTGTGAATAATAAAGAAAAAAGTAATCACGAGACAAAATTTTGAATCATATTTATTGTTACTTACATTACATGGTACAAAGCATGATCACTGGATGAATAATTATCTGGACAAATAACAATGAACTCTGAGTCAAAAATGTGAAACATTTAAAATAAGTCAATAATAGTCTATAGTAAAATGTCAATAACACGTAAAAACAAACAATAAAATAATTATTATAGTCATCAATTTTGATTATGTGACTTATTTTATGCACCTCTATTAATACTTATTTTGTTTTTTTAAAAGACAGTCAAAATATGTCTTTTATTTTAAAGAAAAACTTTTTGTGTTATGCCATTGAATTTTGTTTATGCATCTAATTAAATTAATGAAGAAAAAATAACATTAAATAACAATGATTCGAAAAAGATAATATATCTTCAACAGTACCTACTTCAATAAAAACGGTAGTTAGAAATCTACAAATACAAGTTGTTTCCTTAGAATAGTGAAATAAATTTGAACATCAAGAGTTAGAGTTAACCTAATAAAATAATTAACTAAAAAGTATTTCCTTCATAATGCTTAAAATAAATGAAGTCAATATAAAATGAAGAAAAAAACATGGCTGTTCAAAAACAAAAATATCATGTCCCAAAAATAAAAATAAAACTCTGAAAAAAATGTGTTCGTTTGTAAATTTAAAACGTCTCTTAGTGAAGTAAATATGATGGTGAGTGATATCAAGGTCCTCGTTTGGTGAAGTTCTTTACATAATCGGATCCCGACCAGCATGACAATGTGGCAAAGCGGTGGAATTGGTAGCCATGCTGCCAACAATCCGTGGATGAAGCTCATGGGCATCGTGCAGAAGGAGAGACGCCACGACCAGTCCACGGCTGCCTCAAACGAGAGGAACCTAAACCAGTAAGTACTACTTCTTCATTCCGCTCCTTTTTGTAGTATTTTTTTCATACCATTTTCTGGAATAAGGAATTCCAGCTGTCTCGGTATCTCTTCGCTGGTCTTTCGAGTTGGCAGCTTCCTTCCGGCACATTGTTTCTAACAAAATGGGAGAGTCTATAGCAGAGGTGGCCAACCGGTGTATCGCGATCGACCGGTTGGCCACCTCTGCTATATATACCTCTGCTATCGCGACGATGAGTCTAGTCGATCGTGGCAAGGCAAAAAAAATATGTCGGGGCTCGAACAGAGTCGAAGGAGAGTCGGCCGCGCGAACATTAAAAAATCCCTCATTACCAAATTTGGCATTGCACACTGACGTTAGGTGGTTGAGTCGAAGCAAGTTTTTGCAAAGATTTCGAGATCTATTGGACGAAATAATAAAATTTCTTGAAGAGAGGGGTGATGATTAACACCAATTGCGTGATTTAGACTAGAATGTGATTTATCATTTAAATATCAGATTTTACTGGAAAGCTGAGCACATTAAATCTGGAACTACAAGACAAGAATAAAACAGTAACAAAAATGATAAGTTCCATTGCAGTATTTGAAAGTAAAACAGCGTCTATAATAGTTGACATTGAAAAGAAAAAAAATCAACAATTTGTAAACATCAAGGATCATATTGAAAAGAATACTTCTTACAATTTCATTCCTGACAAGTACAGAAATTAAAAGTCAATGGTATCAGACTTCGAAATTCGCTTAAGTGATTTAAAAAAATAGAGAAGTTAATAGAATTCATCAGTTATCCGTTTAATAATTCCATTGATCATAATGATATCTCTAAAATGACTACAACATTTTCAGATACATTTCAAAACGAAATTATTACACTGCGCTGCGGCATATTTCTAAAAGCAAGGTTGTCTCAGGTCTAGATTTCTGGGCTTTGGTTTCCAACTCGTGTTTTGGGTCAATATATTTATGTGAAACAGCATTTTCCTACTTAAAACAAACACAAAATAAACACCGTTCTCGCTTGTCAGACGCTCATACATTGGATTCTTTAAGGTTGGCAATTTAAAACTACTACTCTGATTTTGCTAATCTAGCTGAAGATGCTCAGACGCAATGCTCACACTAATTTTAAGTTCGCAAGAAAGAAAAATTATAAACTTGTTTGAAAAATAGATTTTTCTTCACTATTTTGAGAATTCAAGATGGCTTCCGAAGAGCTGAATATTTCAAATGCGATTCGCTCAAAAACGGCTCTAATAGTGCTATCAAACAACAATAACCGTTGCCTCATAATTTTCTTTGTTTTGGGGGCTGCCATACAAGAGAAAATAAAAAATTAAAATTTCTCAGCAGAGAAAGGGTTAACTAAAAAATATTATTCTACAATTGAAAAGCTCTTATATATACCTACATATATTATTCATTACTTTAAAAAAAAAAGATTTTAAAGTATAGCCACCATAAAAAGTGACAAATTTCCATACAAAAAATAATTTTAATATTTTTGGTAGCAAAACGTCTAATACCCATAAATAAACCTACATAACAATTGACTCAAACAAGTGCTATCAACAATAACCATTGCCTCATAATACTCTATGTTTTGGGGGTTGCGATACAAGAAAAAACAATAATTTAACATTTCTCGGCAGAGAACGGGTTAACTAAAACATATTGTTCTACAATTGGAAAGCTATTATGTATACCTACATATGTTATTCATTTATTTTTTCAAAATAATATTTTAAAGTATAGCCACGATACAAAGTGACAAATTTTCATACAAAAAAATATTGAAATATTTTTGGTAGCAAAATGTCTAATACCCATAAATAAACCTACATAACAATTCGCCCAATAAAGTGCTATGTAACAACAATAACCATTGCCTCATAATACTTTATGTTTCGGGGGTTGCGATACAAGACAAAACAATAATTAAAAATTTCTCGGCAGAGAACGGGTTAACTAAAAAATAATGTTATTCAGTTGAAAAGCTCTTATATATATACCTACATACAGTCATCATTATTTTTTTCAAATAAACATTATAAACCGTAGCCACCATACAAAGTGACAAATTTCCATACAAAAAATAATTGTAATATTCTTGGTACTTAAACGCCTAATATAAAATACTAGGCTACGAGTCTTAAAATCTAGTAAGTAGTACCCATATAATAATCAATCATAACTTTCCAAAATATCAATGAACAGTATTAGCTTCATTACTTACACACAACAATTTTTTTTGTTTTGAAAATTGACTATGACCTGAACATGACCGTATTTTATGCTATAAAGTCATGTGCAGTCCACTGTACAATTTATTTCAATTATATTGACCATTACCCTATTACAATTGATACTACATTATTAATTGATCATTATTAATTGACCTGAAAGGTTACAGACAATGGTAGCACTTCATCTCAATAAACCGAAAAGGTGAATAGGATATATTCCGACTTGCTTACTTTGTGTAGTCATAGCTCTGGTAAAATACGAGTTTTCTAGCCTATCGGACTGTGTAGTATGCGCACGTCTAACTTTTCCGTCCACTAAACTGCTTCCAGCGTGGTTTTATCAAGCTGAAAGAGATGACAAGCTTTCAGTGCAACAACTGAAGGTGGGGTATCGTCCAAGTACAAAAATAATCTCGCAAAGAAAACAATCCTCCAGATGAGAAAAGGACCTGGAAGGAAATTTGTATGAATCTACAATTTACATTTTTAACTCAATACAAAATAACTTAATAAACGAAATACAATTACTGAATGTGTCGACAATAAAGTACATTACTTAAACATTTCTTTAATGAGTGTATGCTTCGAGATTTCCAGCATTAGAAAAATGAATTTAGGATATTTAAAGAAACTTTGCATCAACGTAACCGAATGTAGGATACAAACGCATGGTTACAATGAAATAAAAAATACATTATTGATGACAATGGTCTGTAATCTAGTGGTTAACACTTCGTAATCATGATTGGAAGGTAGAGGGTTCTATTTCCGATAAAGCACAATAAATATTGCATAATTTTAAAAAAAACTTTTCGTTAGGTTTAAAAATTAATCTGCTTTATCCAAAGACCGGTCACCGTAAGTCCATTAAGCCCAATAACAAGGTCTTGCTAAGAGTTGACGCTTTTTGCAGCAACGACCAAGATGTTTTTGTGTGTTTCATACAAAAACAGCGAACAGAAAATAAATCATCCTAATTATTATTTATTTGTTTTATGATTTTTGATTTAATGCGAAAAACACCTCTACACGCTTACAGTGCTTCACAAATTATTTGATCTATACCTGATTTACGGATCACGGTTTTTTGTATGAAAAAGTTGCTGTAGACTGTGAATGAACCATAACACGTAAGAATTTTCACACGTGCAAATGCATTTTAGTACAAATCATTCGGCCTTTGCTTAAAAAAACTAAATAAATATTTTATTACACTTAAGACATAATAATGCCTTTATTGCAAGCATGTGGACAAACACATACACTCAGTGTAAAAAAATAAATTAACTTTCCTTAAAATATTCTTAATATTGACAAACTAGTAATAATATGAAGAGATTTCTGAAACAGTGTGATTTTATAAATAATTTAAAAATGGACTTTCACTGTGTTAACAGATCAACACTAAAAAATATTAGTGTGATTTTATTTTTACATAAGATACGATGCAGATTAATTTCCATTTTTGCACCATAATTTTAAATTAGGGAGTCATAGTAATTAAACCCAAGTGCAGCTATTTAGCTTGTGAATCTACATTTTTGCATAATAGCTTGTTACTTTAGTGAGCGGATATTATTTCGTTGAAACACAAGCAAGCGGCTATAACGCAGAGCAAGTTTTAAAACTACCGCAATGCATGACACCAGCTGTTAATACATATTGCATGCATACAAAATATATTTGAACTGAGTGTACATTTAACCCTCCATTCTTTCATCATATATTTCAGCCGTATATTTTACCTGTACATAAGCTAGTGCTTTGGACTCGTAAATAGAAGGTCGTGGGTTTGAATCCCAGCGGAACACAAAAACATAAATTTCACAATAATATTTTATATCTCGAGCACTTTCGACCTTCAATACTCAGGTCATTATCAAGAGTGATGTATGTCAAATTAAAATTATTAAGAACAAACCATAGATCAAAATTATATAATCTATAATCTATAATCTAAGTTGCAAGCATATATTCATTTAAAGCTCTCAGATGTATGCCCACAAACAAACACGTGTAGTTCGCGCTTACAAATGCTGAATGTGTACTTACAAATAAAATCCAAACTCAAATGAACATAAGCCCTGCAACTCCTGCCGACATTCCCTGAAACAGGGGTGACATTGGCAAAGTGAACCATTTTTTACAGTATGGGTGGTCAGCCTCATACCAACCTATAAGTCAAGGAATATATAAATTCAAATAAATAGGTAGGTATAGGTACAATAAAGATGAACTTAATTTAAATTAAATATAACAGTCAAAAATTAAAAAAAATTAAAGAAAGAAAACATAAAATAATTATAATAAATTAATTCAAATATCCGAGGGTCAAAAATAAAATGTTTAAAGCACAAATAAAATATTGATAAAATACGAGATATAAAATATTGTTGTGAAAATTAAACTACGTTTAAGAAAAAATAATTTTATTTTCAATAAAATGAATTTTCACTGTGTGAATACACAATCCCTACAAAATCCAAAAACATAAAATTTATATTTTCAAATATAGTCTTTCGCTGGGTGAAAAATTCTTATACTTTCACCAAAAATCGGTCACCAAAGGTCTATCCAGCCTTACAGCAACTGGCTCTTACTTTAGAATTGGCGCTTTCTATAGCGACGACCAAGCTTGCAGAGGGTTCTTGAGGCAGGATCCACACAAAACAGCGTTCATCCTATTATTATTTGATTAGACGAAACACAAATTTACAACTAGTTTTCCGTTATTTTGATTCATGCGTATGGAACTCTGCAGGCTTTTCGCCAATCTTTTTTTAAAATTGCAGAAAATATATTAGTGGTTATTAATGCTGGTGACTTTGATTAAATATTGCTTGGAGACTTCAGCTACAAAAAAAACAAGGAAAACGATTAAAAAAATAAAAAAGGAGAAAAAACAATATAACACCCAAATAAGTAATAAATGATCAGTACCTAACGATTTTTTTTTTAAAATAATAACTATTTATTGGGAAATTTCATCATTCTAATCTGCAATATATTCGTTAAATTGCAAATCATGGAAAGAATTAGATAAGTATTAACATAAAGTAATGAAAGATTATTGTTGGGCACGCTAGAACTTCTGTCTAAATTTGTATAACCTTCAGTAATAAAATATATTGATTAAATTATATTAATGATAAAAGAAAAACAGTTTTGTTTTCGATTAAACTGTTTTTCTTTTATCATTAATGATGAACGATTACAAAGTTAATGCCTCTACAATCAATAAAATTATATTAAACTTAAAAGATCTTTAAAAATTCTAATATAACACTGTTTTATGTTCAAAATTATTTTAATTTAATTTTTATCAATAATTACTAACGTTTCCGATCATTGTAGATCATCTTCTGGTAAGAATAAAATAAAAATAAAAATTTAATGTCTCAAACATTTTTACAGTGTTAATACACAAACCATACAAAATATAAAATATGTTGATCGCAGAGCTTGTGACAAGACAAAAATTTGAAAGATGTCTATTCAAGAAATGTGCATGGGTCCACGTGGGATGTGGAGGGTTAAAATAAAATACTCGTCGACGCGCACAACACGTTCAAACAATTTTGTACCGAAAATTTGGTGCAACAGGGAATTTTTCACGTTAATGTTTTAGACTTGCGCACTAAGCTCACGCCAGAAGGCGAAAATGTCGGTAAAGTATGTTTTATTCTGAACATGGGGCCGCCTTTCAGGTTTGAGGCAGTAGGCACCATTGTACACAATAAAATTGAGCCGACTACATGCGAAAACCTTTGCTATAAATTTATAATATTTCTCTTGGTCACGAAACATTGAAAAAAAATTATAAACATGAATTTAGGGCCTGTTGAAACCCGAATTTTCCTTTTAACAAACAAACGGTACCGCTTACAAAAATTGAACTGAAAGAAAAATTATGTTGTCATAACAAACTTTCAGAAGAATTTGTTTAAGAAAGTATTCATATAAACTCAATTGAAATTCATAATATTTTCAATAAAAAAAAAATCAACATTTGTCATACTGAGGATTCTTTTGAGTGCATTTGCTTAAGCGAAAAACATAAGAGATGCTTTATATGAGAGAAAACGAATTGATATAAATTATTTGATAAAATTTGATCACTCTTTCCGCGACAGTTTTTTCACAAAAGCTCCGTGTGCCAAATAAATCTTTGCAAAATCGATACTTTCTTTGAATGTTTCAAATTATTTTTGAAAACTTTTTTTGCACTGCTTGATTTTTTTTTCTTGGAAACTTGTGTTGTAACTTAGAAGTATAAAAATACTGAAGTATTATTTATTACAAGATTTTTTTTCTATTGATCGATGAGAATCCATACTTAAAAAGTGAAGGAAAAAACTATTTTAACAAGATGTACTATTGTTTTTTTAAATTTCTGATCATTTCGTTAATAAAGTGTATTTTGTAATATTTTTGCAGTTCCTAAAATATGTTAAATAAATAACTGAATTTACATATTGTTTTAAACAAAACTATTTTTTTCACGTTACGCGTAATATTTTTTTGTTCGATGGTTAAGCCTTGATTTTGTGTAACTAGGCTTACCGGTTGATTTACATTTCCCCCAAAATTAATTGTTAGTTACTGCTACCTAGCTTATTTACTTTGTCCCAGGCTCATGTCGGTCGCAGTCACAAACTGACATTTTCAAAGTTGACGTTTTCATTGTAATTAATATCAAAGTGGCCATTCACTTTGATACTTGACGCCCTAACAAAAATATTGGTATTTTCTAAAAAACTGGCTGAATGTGAGAAAATCGATTGTGTTATTCTAACAAACATAACAATATAACATATACCTTACCACGCGATGTGGTTTAACAGCTCTAACTGGGACATTATACGGAAGTTATACCTTATTATAACTTTTCGTGAAGTTGAAAGAAATCTGTGTAATAAAAAGGGTTTTGTGAACAAATTCATGTAAATGTTTAGATGAAGACAAGCATGTTGTTTTTTTATGTCTAAAGAAGTAAAACACATATGTCAGATATTTCATTAAATTTAATAAAAAAAAAAAAGCAACTAAGCTACACATATAGTGTAACTTCTTGCCGCGTTATCCCCGAAGGGGTCGCATGTGGCGAGTTGTTACTGTTACTGTTACTGTATCCTGCCGCCGTTCCACTAGGGGTGGCCGGTACCTCCGCAGATGCGCCTCCACTTTTTTCTGTCCTTACAAACCACTTTCATTTCCTCAATATTCATCCCCTTTTTCATACATACTCTTCTCTTATTTTCACTTTGCAGGTTCCATTCTTTCGCAATCTCACCTATTTGGTCTAACCATTTTTTCCTCGGCCTTCCCCTTCCGCGCTTTCCTCTGACATTTCCTTTGTACACTTTTTTCGTTAGTCGTTCATCATCCATTCTTTCGAGATGTCCGAACCATCTCATCGTACTTTTTTGTACTTTCATTCTCATATTCTCTTTTATACCACACTCGTTCATCACCCAATCATTACGTACTCTATCATTCAGTGTCTTTCCAGCCATTGCTCTCAGGTAAGCCATTTCAACCGTACATACTTTACTCAGCTCACATTCATGAGTTGAACCTATTTATTTTTACAGGTAAGGGGGCCGGCCTTACGCCAACCACTTCAGATGAAGTGGGGGTTTTCCAGCTCCCGAGAGAACTGGTACTCATTTCTTGTGAAGGCTGAGTAAACCTTGCCGGCATTTTTATTTTGGGGTTTGAAACAAACACCGAAACGGGAAATCATTTCCCGTTTCGGTGTTTGTTTCGAACCCGAGCTCACGGCATGGAATGCAAGCACTCTACCAACTGAGCTATCGACCGGTCTGATGTGAATGAAATTCAATTAAGATTAAAAAAAACTTGAACAATATGATTTTAAAACCAAACTATATATTCTTAGAATTCATTAAGTTCAAATTTACAATCTCTAGACAATATGAAATTGGGTTCATGTGACCTTTAATAAAATCAGGTATCTTTTCATCTTCCAGGAAATTCTCACTTTCAGTTATCTCCTTCTAGATATTTTCTTCGTATTGTTTGTGATAAATAAAAAAATTAGAATGCCAACCTACAGAGGAGAAAAATAATTGCAGTTTCCACAACTAAAATAAAAAATCAGTAATAGAGATAGACAAAAAGAAAAAAAAATAAACTCTCTGGGCATACAATGGTTGCATTTTACTTTGAAGTGGATCGGTTTTCTTTAATGAAAGTACAACGAAAACTATTTGAATTCTCTTGAATTTTTTTAACTGTATTCAAACGTCCATTTTGCGGCATCATTAACTAAGGTAATGGATGTGATGGACTGCTATTGTTTTCGATCTCATTTGACATAGTCTTCTTTCAGACTGTCAATTACTTCCCTGAAATTATTGATCACCTGTCTTAGACAACTTGAGTTGCTTACAAAACACATCAGAGTTGAGTCAAGTAAAATAAAACTAAATTGACTGATATCTACTCTACTAACAATATTTTACCTTTTCTGGCAAAAGATGGAACATGATAATTATGTAAAAGGCTATGACAATTTCTTTATCAAGTGGTTCAAACAAAACACATGTTTACTGTTTATGATTTGCAACACAAAACAATGAAAATAAATAAACGAAATTTTATTGGTACCATATTATTTTGTCTACTTGAATACTTAAAAAAACCTGAAAACAACGGCTTTCATGTTACCTACTTTATGTTTCTTAGTAATTGAATGTTTCTTTGTGCAAAATACACATGTTTTCATTGTTAAAAGATTATACTTAGTCACACCAGATGTATAAAATAAGCAATGCAGAATGTTTACTGTTTTTAAAGTGATAAATATGTATTCAATAAAAAAACAATCAAACCTGAGTTTTCTTTTATGATAAAACCTGCTATAATTACTCATGAACAATATTTTTTTTTGGGTTTATTGTCACCTTTTTTTTAACTATCTAAATCTACGCTGCAAAGATATGTATCATTTGAGATTCATATTAAATGCATTCCCACAAGCAGACATGCATAATTTCGCGCTTACACATGCCGCATGTGGACCTACAATATAAAAAAACCCAATCTCAAATGAACATAAGCCCTGCAACTCTTGCCGACCTTCCCTGAAGCAGGGGTGACATTGGCAAAGAGAACCATTTTTTACAGTATGGGTGGTCAGCCGCATACCAACCTATCAGTCAAGGAATACAATACATAGCCAACTATGTTACGCTGTAGAAAGACATGACTTTTTGTATGATAATGAGACAAAATATTGAATGTACGAGTACGTGAATACATAAATATTATAATCACTCACGAAACCTTCTTTTTAATATTGTTTATTTTCATACATTGTATTTTCTAATATGTTTTTTGTCTCATATCTTATTATTTTTTTTAAACATAGCGGATTTTTGAAGGCAATGTTTTATGGACTAATTTCGTATTTAATATGGTTCGTAAACATATATTTCCTAAATTTATTTTCACTCAAACTACTAACAATAAATTAAAAACCATTTTTTTGTAATACATTTGCAATGAATCGCGCAAATGATTAATAACAAGTATAGTCCGGTCGATAGCTCAGGTGGTAGAGTGCTTGCATTCCATGCCGAAAGCTCGGGTTCAAATCCCACCGAGGGTGTCAGAAATGATTTCCCGTTTCGGTGTTTATTTCAAACCCCAAAATAAAATACCGGCGAGGTTTACTCAGCCTTCACAAGAAATGAGTACCAGCACTCTCGGGAGCTGGGAAACCTCCACTTCAACTGAAGTGGTTGGCGTAAGGCCGGCCCCCTTACCTGTAAAATAAATAGGTTCAACTCGCCACATGCGAACCCTTCGGGGATAACGCGGCAAGAAGTTACACTATATGTGAAGCTTAGTTGCGTTTTTTTTATTGCTTGCCATATATAATTGAAATAATTTATGTACGGGTAATGTGAAAACTAAGGAATATATTTTATTTGTCAATCGGTTTCAAAGTGATAAAATATTTACAAATCAGGTTGCGTGTTCGACTCACGTTGGGTCACTATTGTACAATTGTAGTTTGGCTTCAAGTGAGAGTGGGAATTATTTGGAGTGGTTTATTGAATTACCTAAAAACGTCAGGATCTATGTTGGAAGACTTTGACTCACACTTGGTGTTTCTATTTCGAAGTCAGAGATAAAATGCCCTAGGGCTTAGATTGTGCGATAAGAAGTTAAGTGGTCGGGGGAAAAAAGTAGGTGCATATTATTTTCCATACAAAATTCCCTACACCAGAGGTAATTTCACACGCCACTTCATTTCCTTGATTCAGGAGTCATAAATTTAAGAAATTTAGAGGCTAAGAGCTACACCATGCCGGTTACGTAAAAAAAATGCTGATCTTGGGTGCGTACTACTAGTAGGTATTCAATTCTGACTACACCATTATCATGAAAACCAGTAGTAAATTGTAATTTTCTTTATAACGGTTTTGAATACTATAATACTCGTTCCATGTAATATGTTTTTTATTCTTAATTACTTATAAGTATTTCAAGATTCCATTTAATCGTTCTTTACCGTAGGCGAAGTTATTTTTCATCATTTATTTATTAATTTATTGAAAACATCATAAGAAATACAACATGACAGTTAGAGACCATATAGTTAAATCATCTGCATGAGAAACAATATCATTAACTTATCGATTCTTTACGTATATATGGATACAATGTTGCAGAACTTATATGTTCCTTTGAGATGGGTTTTTATATTGTAGTCCACTTGTGCGTGTCTGCTTATGAAAATGCATGTAATATAAATCTTAAATGAATACATATTTGCAACTTAGTTTATCGATAAGTTGTGATTAAAGTGTAAAGTGTACCTATATGGAATGATTTACCAACCTATGTACTTACCTAACATTTTGTTGTAATAAACATAATCTAATATTTCACAAGCAAGGAAGCCAACTCGGCGCCAACCACTTTAAAATTCCCTTGGAAAGGAGGTTTTACCTATTCTGAGCTAAACATTTACCCCTTTGTTTGTGGTAGCAGAAAACACAGATGTACAACTCTAGTATTCAAACGCATGCCTTTACTGACACAGTAGTAGAGCAGCCTATGCATTATCAACGAAATACCTTCAGATCTACTACCGATCGGTAGTTAATTTTCAAAGATTCATATGAATACGTTCATAATATACGTGTTTTGGAAGAAAAATGTATTTTTTCCGTCAAGATATCACTTAATTTGTACATTTTCGCCCAAACTACAATTTTCTACTTTTTAAAACGATTTTTTCTTATTATGAAAAACTATTCATTGTTGTATCATTTCAGATGTATATTTTAAGCATGCCCGCAAGTAAAAAAGTGTAATAAAGCGCTTACACATGTTGCATGTGTACTTAAAAAATAAACCAAAACTCCAACGAACATAAACCTTGCAACTCCTGCCGCATTACCTTGAAACAGGGGTGGTATTGGCAAATAATTGTGTGATTAACTTTTTATTGTTGACGTCTCAGTATATCGTCCCCTTAATGCTTGTATGTCTTATGTCCATCAGAGGATATTTCACATGAGCAATTTTTGTATTTGTACTCAACATGTCTTATGAAAACTGAAAATCAATTTTACAAATATTTAAAACAACTTTGACATTATCGTGTTTTACTTTTTTTTCTTATCTCAGATTGTGCAGAATGTGATTTTTAAGGCTATTTCATTGAAACGTCATCTTTGAATCAAATGGTAAGAAAGCCAAACAAGCACTAGAGGGACGATTTGACGATTGTAATGAAGGCTCAGACACGGTCAATACACGAAAGAGCAATATCAAGTACCTATATGAAGCCATTACCTAATCTAATCTAATCTAAGCTGCAAAGATATATATCATTTAAGATTTATATTAAATGCATTCCCACAAGCAGACATGTATAATTTTGCGCTAACACATGCCGCATGTGGACCTACAACATAAAAACCCAATCTCAAATGAACATAAGCCCTGCAACTCTTGCCGTCCTTCCCTGAAACAGGGGTGACATTGGCAAAGTGAACCATTTTTTTATAGTATGGGTGGTCAGCCGCATACCAACCCATAAGTCAAGAAACATACATGACAAATTACATTTTTTTAAATCAATAAATAATAATATATACATGGACATTAAAAAAACTAAATCATAAAACCAATTTCACTTCAATAAACCCTAGCCGCCAACATTACAGATCAACCGCCATTTCTTTCCATTATCATTATTTAATTTAATTGTGTTCTTCAATCTGCATGAAAATGTGAAATTTAAGAGCTCGCGTGTTTTGCTGATGTTCCTGAGGATAGTTTACGAGTATGTGTTTATTAATATGAAATCATTTTTAGATGACCTATTTGCTTATAAATGTTGCTCAACTCTTTCGCCTAGGGTCACTTCACTCGCCGGCCTACGACACAATATCCAGCTAATTATTGTTTACATATTGCACGTACACATTAACCAGTGGCCTTTGCATTGAAAAGGCTTCACAGCTGTCTTGAATACCTGGCATGCAAATATCATTATACTATTAGAATCTGCAATTAGTATCTGAACCATTTGTGTGAATTATAAGATATTATTTATTTACTTTGTACAAAAATCAACTAATGAAATCAATTACTGTAAAAAAACTACACAGTTTTAGTTTACATTTTAATTTAATTTTTTTCATTGTTTAAATATTTTTGCCTTAAAACACATCTTCAGGATCGTTTTTTATTACAATTATCACTGCTCCTGAAGATGCCTTTAAGGGAATAATAATTGAGCAATATTTTTTAAAAATTAAAAATGTCAACTAAAACTGTGACTTTTTTACAATAATTAATTTGATAAGTTGATTTTTGTACAAACTAAATACAGGGTGGGGCAGCATAACTTCTTTCTTTCAATACTTTATTAAACAAATTGTATGAGTCAATTTTTATAATATAGACACATACTTAAAGTTTTGTTTTATTTAGGTTTTGAAGATCATATCAGGTCAGTGACATCCCCTATTCTCGATATACTGAGTGACTGTTTTCTGGCGTTTGTCATGACTCTTGCCAGCATATCAGGCTTTATTCTGGAAATATCTTTCTTGATGTTGGTCTTCAAATCTTGTAAGGTCCTTGGACAGTTCACATAAGCACGGGATTTCAAAAAAACCAATAGAAAAAAATAGCAAAAGGACAAATCGGGAGAGCGGGCCGGCTACTCCAAATCGCCCCTAATTGAGATGAGGCGCTCTGGGAAGTGTACCCTGAATTGAAGTCACGTTTAGGAAGTTCGTGCACAATCGCCTTCTTGTATGGATAAAAATGGAGATCATCATGAAGAATTCTCCTCACAGAACGATCGGAAAGTCCAAGGGCAGACACATGTTTGCGCGCAGAGCGCCGTGATGATCGCAACATTGAAGCTCTCACTGCCTCAATATTCTCAGGTGATCTAATGTGACGAGAGACTCCAGTTCTTCATCTTGTCACCCTCGCAGTTTGTCTGAACGTAGTGACTCACATGTCAATTGATTTCCAGTCCGGGACAGGGGCTAAATTAAAGCGATTCAGAAAGGCGCTCTGGATTGTGATCACAGAACATTTGCTCAAAAAGTAGGCCTCAACAGCAAACGCACACTCTTCACTGTTCCAACGCATGATGGCAACTGAACTGCCCCAGGACAAAACTTTATAGTTCCACCTCTTGAATGAGACTAATAGGGCTTCGCTACAACATCAACCGACTGAATGGCTCGCATTTAAAAAAAGAAAATTATGCTTCTCTACCCTGTACAATGGACCTTCACAGTGTGAACCACGAAACCCTAACAAATATAGGTATTGCTTACGTTTAACAAAAGGCTCGGCACAAAATACGTTTTTTGTTTTGCAAACAGCACAGGTTTAGTGGCGAAAAACAGGTCATTGTTACGTTTATACTGTCATGTTCTTACGCGGGTTTCATTTATTTCAGATTCGGTTCAGATACAGAGTCACTTTGCACCTGCAAAATACAACGGTCCGTTAACTTCTCCTGGTACAGAGAGTTTTGGTCCTCAATCATAGTAAGAGTAAAGATCATTCTCGAAACATTGAGAATCGTTACATGCAAGACTTTACTAGAACATTCGATTAAACACTTAAGCAATCTCGAACAACTAATTATCCGTATAAGTAACTAACATCTATTTATTTCTAGAGAGACTTCACAGACTTTGTTATTAACTCACGCAGGCAAACACAACACACAACTACTTATTCGTAACAATAAATACATATTTGTAATTAAGTTGTAGATTACATACATAACTTTACATAATGTACTTGCATGATTTGATGAAGGAGATATTTCTTTAAAATGGTGGTTTGAATTTATTACATTTACAGTTAGAAAGTAAATAAATACGAAAGACTCGTTTTCTCCCTTTTCTGTTCATTTTCTCCATGTACTTGGAAGCGGAGTCGGCAATGATTATTTTAATGTGGCAAAAGCGGGCATTATTCCACATGAAATCACAAAGGGCTAGTAAGGTACATTGTAACGACCAGTCCGTAGTCTAGTGGACTCGTAAAGGGAAGGTTGTGGGTTCGAATCCCAGCGGACCACAAAAAAATACCATTTATGTTTTCAAATATGCTCTTCGTTGGGTTGAAAAATTCATGTACCTTTACCAAAGACCGGTCACCAAAGGTCCATCTAGCCTTACATTGCTATCTTTTTAAGAGCTAAGTAAATTTAAGGCTTTTAGCAGCTGTTTTGTGGTGACTCTCAATAATTTAAATCAATTATTTTTGTTACGTTTTTCATTATAAATCCATAAATAGAAATTAAATAAGTTCCAATCGAGAACCAACGTTTGAAACAAAAATTGTGCAGTATGCCAGGTTTATATTTTGTAATTGGTTCCTTGACTGATAGGTTGGTACGAGGCTGACCACCCGTGCTGTAAAAATCGGTTCACTTTTGCCAATCCCACCCCGGTTCAGGGAACGGCGGCAGGAGTTACAAGGTTTATGTCCATGTGAGGTTTTTTTTATTTGTATACACACATGCAGAATGTGTAGGCGCGAACCTACATGTGCCTGTCTGTAGGCATGCATTTCATATGAGCCTTAAATGCTTACATATCCTTGCAGCTTAGATTATAGATATAGATAGATAGATTATAGGTTGCCAGGAACCTTAGCTATACAGTGCTGTGATATTTGCCAAATTGAAAAAATATCGAATTCTGTGTCCGTTTCGCTTTCACATTTTTTGAAAATAAAAGTTTTTTGTATCTCTCTGCAACCACTTTTTCATTCATAGTGGTGGTTTGGTTGGAGTTGTGAAACTCAAAGCTGTAAATTTCAGTCTGCGGTATAAAATCAGTTCAGCCGTGTATAATTTGAACGATCGTTCTAAAAGCATTTCAGTAGGTAGGCAGTAATTTATTTTTTCACTCTTATTACGATATCGCTGTGACAAAGATGTAAAAATAAATACACATTTATTTTGAGATGCGCTCAAAACGCCTACGCAATTTCTTTAAAATTCAGATCAAATAGTAGTAGCACCGTCGCTTTATAAATACGATGTTTACTAAAGGGTAGAGTAAGTATAAGTTCAAAGTAAGATTGTATATAATCATTCTTATTCCACCTGTGCAAGAAAAAAAGGTTCAAACTAACTAAAAATAAAAATAAACCTAATTCTTAACAAAACTTTCATAATACTTGTATGTTTAAATATAGCATTTTCTTATGAAAACATGCATTTCTCAGATGTTTTTTAAATATAGATAATCATTTATAATTTATTTTTTGAGCTTTGCTTTTGTGTGAATCACAACTCAAGGGACCTTTGATAACTTCTGAATCGCTGTAGAAAGCGCCAAATACTCAAGCTTAAGGCTGATATTTGATGTAAGGATGAAAGGATCTTTTGGTACCAGTCTTTTGAAAATTAATGTAACAATTATGCTCCTGAAGATGCCTTATTAGGTGAAAACATTTGAGCAAAAAATAAAATAAAAGTGAATTATAACTTTGTTTTTACACTTGTTTTTTTTTTAATTTGGTAAAAGAGATTATTTCTTCAACCCAGCGTAAAGCATGTTTGACTTTTTTTGTACTACATATGATGGAAATCGAACCAAGTAATTTCTGATTACAAGACCAAAGTAATTATCACTAAAATATGAAGCGGTCGTAATGTCAACATTTCATTTTACATAGAAAACTGTGAAGATAACAGTTTGCAAAATAAAACTAAACATTCATTGAAATTCTTCACTAACCGTTTAAAAAACTTTTGTTTATTATACTGCAGAGTTCATAAATTATCTGCACGGTTTTTTGTGTTCCGTGTTGCACCATACTGTAAAGCATTAAAATCTGATTTAAATAATAACAAAGAAGACTATTTTTCAAAACTCAGTCATAACTTATGGTTCAATAAAATACCTAAAATGGTGGTAAACCATAAGTGGGCAATTAATTAAAATTCTAACCCTCATATTTTGATCCAATCACCTTTTTTTACTTTTATTTCTCTCTTTGATGATTATAGCTTTATTGAATAACTTTAGGAAAATATAATTCTATATGGTCGATATAAGCTAATGAAAAGTTCACCAAAAATGAACATTAGAACGTAAGATTAAAAAATATTATCCTTGTTTTAAGCATATTTTCGTAACTGCAGTCAAAGGCGCTTGGTGTTACACGTAACAGGGAGTCTTGAGTTTTTTTCCTTGAGCCTTTTTCTGTTAAAGACTGCCTCAGTCACGTTAAAGCGGCTAGGTATGACGCTGCAAACAGGTAGGCTTTGAAGTTTTTCCTAAATCCTGCTTCTATAGGAGACTCCCTCAGACATGCAGACGAGTTCTAGGCGCCAGTGTCGCTGTGCAGAAAACACGGTCCACAAAAACTGTTCTGTGACCATTATTTTCTGAATTTTGAGGTGATTCTTCTTCAATTATGGTGATTGGAGAATCTGACCACATACTGTTACCACTGCCTTCTTTATGAACTCTTTCAGGTACTTCAGAGATGATCCATACTGGAATTTGTAGGCCAGTAGACAAAACTTGCCCGTGACTATCTCGCTAATCCTTGGTCAGTGGAGATCTTGATGGAGAGGTGTTGTGTATAAATACTTAGATCTACCAAAAAATGAGCTTGTAGTTATGCCGATTTTTTTTCTACTTTACACATGAAAACAAAATCCCATAACCATTTTCTCTATTGATTACAGATTTACATCTTAAAATGTGTTACGATGTCTTTTTATTTTAGAGTCATTTAATACCGGAAAAAATGCTCAATAAGTATTTAACATTATTTACTGTTAAAATAATCACAATACACCCTACCCTGTACGGGAGTATTAAACACACTTCTGGCACACTATAAACTTGAAGCTAAATTCTATGGGTATATTGTATCGTACGCAAATTACCAGGCACTGCATTGCGCAATGTTGAAAAGCGAAAATTCATCACTCTACGTTATATTTTACTTGGGCTTCAATTTATCTACCCGATTTGCAAAGTAATTTAAGTTTATTGTAAGCTGCAATAACATTTAAACGAGGTATCAAAATCAGTGTTCTACTTGTAATATTTTTTTTTGAAGATTAACACTTAACATTTTTGTTAAATGATCTTTATTTTGTTGGAAATAAGAGGACAGAGATACAATGATTCACAAATACGTAGGATGAGATTGAGAATTGAAATCAATATGTCCTGTAAATAATGAATGTTATATTTTTAGCAACGTTACTCCTAAATAAGACTTAATATTATTAAGAAACAAGGTAAAACCTCAGGCAAGGTATTAAATTGTATATGGAAGACAAATATCCGAAAAAATATATGGATCCTTGAAGTGGCTTTTCAATGATAAACTTTTAGATGAATTTCTCAGTGTGTAATAATGATTCATTTTAGTAAAAATATATTTACCATTTAACAATCTAAGGGGAGATTGAACACAACAATATTTCGACTGAAACAATAATAAAATTAAGGTTCAAACTGTTAAAAACGTCAAAAAAGTTGTGATTTCACATGACCGGGTTTCTACGGCAAAGGCTCATTAATATTTTTATATTGGTTATTTATTAGTGGTTGCTAGGGGGCCCTAATGACATAGATGTGTGACGTTTGCTCGCAGAGAAAACTTACAAATATGAAAAATTTGTGCAAATAACGTTCAGACTGTATTGGCTCACTTTTGCCTATGTCTCAACTGTTTTAGGAAAATGACTTGCATGACAACAATTCGAGATGAAGGTTTTTATTGTAGGTACTACGCAAGCGGCACGCGTAAATGCAAACATGCGTATGTTTTATTTTTTAGTGTTTATCTATTAACGTATGCGTATATTTGCTTGTGTACGCAGTGCTTAACTAACAATGGATCTATGCAACTTAGATGACTGATGTAATTTGGAATTCTTCGATACTTCTTCACTTGATCTTTTTTGTGTGATAAGATGGAGGAGATAGTATATGTTTCCTGAAAAATCTTATTAATTTTATAAGTTCGCATTAGATCTTCACTGGTGGTTTTGAGTTATTCATTGTACGTACTGTGGAATTATTATTTTAAAATAAATGTTCTAGTATAACATATCACTACTATAAGTTATTTTTCAATTTTGCAGAGCAATCAAGAGCTGACACACGGTTGTTTATTACTGCAAAAACTATCCAATTCTAAGCGCTTGGACGTGAAAGGTGACTTGGGTTGACAGTAAAAACAATTATTGTAAATACTTCAGGCACACACAGCTCAAGCGAATTTACGCTGACTGAAATGTTCCCCAGCTAAGCCTATGTCAGCGCTTAATTTGTGTAAAATTCCTTTCAACGTAAATGAGGATGGCACGAGCCTGCTCATCTCCACCGTGCCCTGAAAATAAAAATATACCATCACATTAATTAGGATAATACTTTTACTAAAAGGGTAAGCGAAAATGCTGCAATCGTTTAACAATTAACATTTAGAAATGGAACTAGAATTTCATTCTGAGCATTGAAAATATTATTTCTCAATTTTAACATTTACTTTTGAATCAGATATTTTGTTCAAGTCCAAAGAAATGTTCTTTCACAGTTTATATTGGCTAAGTGCAAACACTTGATTGTAGAAAATAAATTCGTGAATTTTAATCTGTCAATGGAATCTGGGAGCACAAACTTGAACCAGAACTTGTGGCGGGCAAACGTCACTCCTTTATGAGACTTCGATCTTTAGCAACCAATTACTAAATCCATATACATCTGTTCGCTTATTCCCAAGTAATCCTGTCGTGAGATGTCACAATTTTGCCTTTGTCAATTCATGTGCTGAGTCCATTGCTTTCAAAGCAAATTAAAATTTATACAAGCATGAAAGACTTAAAATGGACAGGGGGCAAATTCCAAAGACAACTAAATTGTGACCTAACTTAGCCGGGTTTGCTGGGGAAAAGGCTAACTAATATTTTGTTATGCGATTCTAAGGACACAAGTCAGATAAACTTGTGACGTTTGTCTTCTGAGAAAATTCTTAAAATTGTGTTCCGTGTCCATGAATTAATTATTTTGAATTTAAATCAATTTTCAACCCGTTCTAGCTTTTTAAGTCTGCAAAAATTTCTGTTTTTTTAAATTTACATAATGCTATTAGAAATGAGTTTTTTGAGCGTCGGAAAAATGTCTCCGCAAATTGAATTATCATATTCAACATGCTTTCGCGTGTACGCAATAACAAGAATTATATGTTGGCCATTCTTCGGAATAATGTTCCTGTCGAAAACATGTTATTTTATAGCCTAGTCGAGGAGTTATCTTCTCCCCTCGAGAATACAGTATGAAGCTTATAAATTTTACACAGAAACCCTTCCAGCAAGGGGCTGGATCGTAAGGTCAAACCGGGAGTAGGTTCGCATTATTCAGGGCCAACTCACTTACTGCATACTTCGGTACGATCATCGTGGGGTTTTTTAGCACCCTTAACTCCAAAACAAATTTCTTTTGGAAGCAGCCGTTTCTTACATTATGTATTTTTGCTCAACAGTCGGTTTATGTCTTATTCGATGTTTTTTTTAGGAAATTGAAAACACTTTTTAAGTATAAATACAAACATTTTGAGTTTTATTTCACGTTTATTTTCAAACGCAATATGAACGGTGTTTTAGAATGTTAGACATAATTATGTACTTTGAGGTTTTGCATTAAAGCATTCTCACAAAAAGGGTTTCGTCAGTTTGTGCTTACACACGCTGCATAATATGTTCAAACGAACAACAGTCCTATAAGTATTAACGTTTTTTTTCTGAAGCAGGTGTGACATTGTTGAAAGTGAACCAATTTTTACAGCACGGGGGTCAGCCTCAGACCAACTTATCAGGCAAGGAGCAGTCTAAATCTAAATCTAAATCTAAGCTGCAAAGATATGTATCATTTGAGATTCATATTAAATGCATTCCCACAAGCAGACATGCATAATTTCGCGCTTACACATGCTGCATGTGGACCTACAATATAAAAACCCCAATCTCAAATGAACATAAGCCCTGCAACTCTTGCCGACCTTCCCTGAAGCAGGGGTGACATTGGCAAAGTGAACCATTTTTTACAGTATGGGTGGTCAGCCGCATACCAACCTATCAATCAAGGAGTAAGTCCTTACTTGAAATATCAATTTACAGCTAAAACTAGATGTAAATAATTGAATATACAAATGAGATGATGAGATATGCAAACAGTGAATAAAAAAAATGATTATAGATCTAAAAATAAAAAGGATTTTATTTTCACCAGTCGATTTATTTCCTCGAGCGCTTTGGGTGTCATCAAGTTATTATCAAGAGAACAACCCTTTTATAAAACTTTCTCCTGAATGCATATCGTAGCTGAACCGACACCTTAAACATTATTCGGAATAAACTTTTGCATTTTTGTAGATTAATTAGTTTTTCTTTTGATTATGGTGTGACAACACCGAAAACTCCCGAGAAAATAAATCAACTCGTAAAAAAAAGTTTTTTTTTTCATAATATTAATTTAGCATTAATCTTCATTAATTCCTTGACTTATAGGTTGGTATGAGGCTGACCACCCATACTGTAAAAAATGGTTCACTTTGCCAATGTCACCCCTGTTTCAGGGAAGGTCGGCAAAAGTTGTGGGGCTTATGTTCATTTGAGGTTTGGATTTTATTTGTAAGTACACATTTAGCATTTGTAAGCGCGAACTACACTTGTTGGTTTGTGGGCATACATCTGAGAGCTTTAAATGAATATATCCTTGCAACTTAGATTATAGATTATAGATTCACAATGTCTATATACAAATCCTTCTACTTTAAAATAAGATGGCATGTTATACACCAGGTGACTAACAATAGTATGCAATCAACATTGTGCGAAACAGAAATGTAGTTACTGCTGGTATCTAATTCCTTACTAACAAGGACTGCTGCTTGACTAGATCTGCTACATGCGAGTACGTCAGCATGTTTCATGGTTAGAGAATAGAGATGCTCTGAATGGCAAAACGATTCCAACAGATTTTTCACTTTTTTTTTACTTTTTGAAATAAGCATTTATATGCGTATTTGTTAAAATTTTAGGATAACAGTTGTGATAAAAATAATAATATTAGTATGATGTATTTGGTGAGTGCTGTTTTTCTGTGAATCACACCTCAAGAGCCCTCTGTGAGCTTGGTCGTCGCTGTATAAAGCGCGAATTCTCAAGCAAGTCCCAGTTTCAGTAAGGCTGGATGGACCTTTGGTGACCGGTTTTTGGTAAATGTATATGATTTTAACACTCAGCGAAGAGCATATTTGAAAATATAAATGGTATATTTTTAATGCTCCACCGGGACTCAAACCCACATCCTTTCATTTACGAGTCCAAAGTGTTAACCACTAGACAGCGGACCGGTCGTTAATTTAAATAGCAAGTATTAAAAATTCAATCGATGGCATTTTTGCTTATTTGAGGAGAATACAATTTACAAACCCATTGTGCCTGGCCAGAAACCGATTTTCACATTTAAAATTAATAATCCATTTCGTTTTCTTTTAATGGATTAATAATAACCCAATAATATCTGTCGAACCAGGGTGAAAGTTATGGTCAAGGGGTACAACAGGAGTTGAACCAGCGTTCTTTTAATTACAACATGCGTAGTAGAGATTACCGTCTTGACATCTTGTCCAAAGCGCTGCCCGTGACCTTGTTACAATAGATCGAAGTGGATCAAGCGTTATTTCTCTGTTGGATTGACTTAGCCCATCTCAGAGTTTTAGGAGAAAAGCTGCTAACATTTCAGTAATGATGATTTGCAGAAGTAAAATGTTTGAATGTTTGTTTATTATGTTTCTTTACATGTTACTTCTGGCCGCATTCTTCCCTGAAGGGGTCGCATGTGGCGAGTATCTTTTACGTATTTATTTTACAGGTAAGGGGGCCGGCATTACAACAAACACTTCAGTTTAAGTGGGAGATTCCCGGCTTCGGGAGGGCTGGTACTCATTTTTTGTGAAGGCTGAGTAAACCTTGCCGGTATTTTAATTTTTGTTTTGAAATACACACCGAAACGGGAAATAATTTCTGACACCAAAAGTGGGAATCGAACCCGAACTCTTGGAGTGAAATGGCTGCACTCTACTAACTGTGCTATCGACCGAACCATGTACATCGTTAATATGTTATTTGTTATTCGTTGAATGATTTAAATTAGCGGGAAAGCAATTAATGAGGTATTGATTTAAGGCACAAAATGATTTTGATGCATCGAATTTTCTACCAAATCAAAACTGTTTGAATCAAATGATCTCAGTGCGTGAACATTCAGCGCCAGTCGTTAATAACATTATGGACAGTAATCGCTTTAGAGTGCAGTCGGTCGAGAGTGTGGTATCGAATCAGTACAATGCAATGGCTCGCCCAAATATTAACGTATCAAGCGTCGCGTCGGCTTGATACGCTTATTGTATGGTGTCCTTTTGTTACATTAGCTTTATGTTATAATAAAACCATTATAAATCGTACTTAATGGACAATATACAATTTTGATTATGTCAAAATGAAAATCAAAATGGCAAAATTAAAGTTTAAGAAACAAAACTGATTCAATACTTATGATATTATGAAGAAAGCAAACGAAAGAGAAAGATTTTTTATGTAACGGCATAAAGTTCAGTGTGATTTTAAGCGCCTAAACAATTTTTTAAGGATTCCTTTTAGGAATCTTAAACAATTTATTTTGAAAACAAATTTGACGAATTTTCAACCTCGTGATTTTATTATGAATCATAATTAAATTAAAATGAAGTTTATTTAAATTCTATTAAAAGAGAAAATGGACTTATCATCCCTTTTTAAAATTATACCTACGTATTAAAAACGAAATCAAAAATCGATCACGAGTTATTGTTTACAAACGAGGTTTTTTTTTTTAATAGATTTGTTAAGAGGAATGCAATTCACAAACCTATTCTACCTGACCAGAAACAGGTATTAATAGCATCAATTAATAATTCATTATTGTTTATTTTTTTGAATTATTAATTAATAATTACCCAATAACATCTGTTGAACCAGGGTCAAAGTTATGGTCAAATGACCCAAGCGGGGATCGAACCACCGTTATTCCATTCCAAACACGCTAGAACGATCGGCCCACTTGGCCCCCTCGGCCATAACACCGACGATTATATGAAAAGTATTATATAAAATCTCTGAAATGTTGTTTGCCATTTGAATCATTCAACTCTTTTTTAAACACATGGATATCATGACACATGCGATATAAAATATTATTGCAGAGTTAATGCCGTTATAATGCCGCATTTGACATGATATTGAAAGGGACGGAGATAAGTATGAGTGATAAGGGCCATGCACACCCCTATTATCGACAAACGGAATCGTCTAGCTGAAATTCAAGCAAAATGTTGCTCATTCGCTGAAAGCAGGTACAAAATAACAGTTTGTTGACATTTATAACATAAACACGTGCTGATTTGCTTGCTGAATATCGTTATTGTATGAAGCATACGCCAAGTAACCTCTGCAAGCTTAGTTGTCGGTAAGAAGAGCAAGCTAAATCAAGATCAGGTTTCTATTAATTTGGTTGAACGATAATGATTTTCGAGGTATTGACTCTAATGCGATTTTGTTTATCTGCCACAACTGAAGTGGTTAGTGTGAGGCCGTCCCCCTTACCCGTAAAAATAAATAGGCGAATTCCGAATGCAGGACAGATTGCGTTTCGTTTATAGATGGGAATCAATTAATTATATATTTTTATTACCTTGGTCCTTGAGTATTATTCAAACGGTGTGTACGAGTATGTTAAGCCTGTTGTGGAAACCTATTTAATTATACTCAAAGTGAGTGAAAAACCTTTCTTTTAATTCTCTCGATTAGGATTCAATATGAAATTGGCGTATGAAATCTCACTTGAAGAAAGATAATTCATGGTAATCATATAATATTTGATACCGAAACAGCAATAAAAACTCATAAGATATGATTTAACTTATTTATAAGTAATATATTCTTAATGCTGATTCCGTTTTTTAAATAACTCTATTTACCCAAATCTTACAAATGAAAAAATATAACGGAATTAAAATTAAAAAAAGTCTACAATTGAGAAAAAGATCCCAAATTAAAATCAGCAAGAAGTATAAAAATGTAGATTGCTTTAACACCTCCCGCACATTTAATTAAATTCCACCGCTCCATAGTCTAGTGGTCCTGGAATAATGTTCAGACTTCACAAGGTACAAGTACGCCACTCGGTCCCAATTCAATGCTTGTTCGTTGTGATTTAGTAGCATTCATTAGAGGCTACTAAATAACATCGTCGCCGTGTCGATATTATATCAATGTGCTATAAGTCAGAAAACTGACCTGCGAATGAATGCTTCATACTCGTACAATATATATTTTTAAAAACACTAACAATAAACGCAAACGCAATGCAACTTAGCTACACATATAGTGTAACTTCTTTCGGGAGTTATCCCTGAAGGATTTCGCATGTGGCGAGTGTAACCTATTTTTTTTACGGGTAAGGGGCCAGCCTTACGCCAACCCCTTCAGCTGAAGTGGGGGTTTCCCAGCTCCCAAGAGAGTTGGTATTAATTTATTGTGAAAACCTTGCCGGTATTTTTATTTCGGGTTTGAAATAAGCACCGAAACGGGAAATCATTTCTGACACATTTGGTGGGATTCGAACCCGGGCTCACGACATGGAATGCAAGCACTCTACCAACTGAGCTCACTTCACTCTTGGATAATTCACTTTGGGTTGCGTTACCACAGTTTTTCTGTCGGTAAATAACATCAATAGAGGTACATAATAAAAATACTAGTAAATATGTGTGATTGTTAAAAATTTCAGGTTTTAATTAACCATATTAGTTAAATTTTTGCCATCTCTAATTCTATAGAATTCCACTTGTACAGGTTATCTATAAAAATCTGATTTTTTATTTATTTCATTAGTGAGAGGACCAGCCTCTGGATCAAAATGTTTAATTTAATTATCAACTTTTCATTTTTATGTCCTTAGGAATAGACTAGTGATGAGAAATGTTTTTTTTTTGCAGATTACTAGAGATTCGGTTGGAATAAGTCAAGATTTGGCTGCAAAAAAAAGATAGAAAAATACAGCAATATCAAAAAGAATAGAAAAGCCATAATTTTAAAGATTTCAGACAGAATATTTGTGTTTTCAAAAAATATAGTTGACAACATTACGTTTAAATGAAGAAAATCTCCACTGTTTTAGTCTAATCAAACAAAAGATCTATGAAAGAAATTATATCTGCATCAAAAATGTTAAACCAATTCCAGGCCGCATAATTTTCCGTCAATTACTCAAAACTGTATATTTTTCGCGAGCCACTTTTAAAAAGTCTTGACACTTCCAATATATTTTCACCAGAAATGGCATTTTTCGCCAGAAAAGCACATAGGAAAAGTATATCGTGATTTAGTATGCAATCTACGATAAATGCAATATTTCATTCAGACATGAAATTTTACTGAAACAGAAACCACGAACTCACCAGGTACCAAATAATCCATCCAGTATTACCTGTCCCCGAATCAAAAAGTTTTTTGTTATGCTAAATGTAAAAGTTATCGAGAAGTCAAAACTTTATATGGAAATGTGATACCACCCGTACGACTTTTCTAACACAATTTCGTACAGTCGATAATTTTTTGAATAGGTACGTAGGTCGGGACTTTATAATAAATAAATAATATAGACCGCAAAAAGAAAAATCAACAGCTCCATACTTTTTCTTTTGTTTTTCATTTCTTTTTCAATGATCCGACCTCTTTCACGTGAAATATTTATTTTTATTAAAAAAAACTACAAAACTCAGCGTTTTCGTTTAACAAGACATCACCGAATAAAATGGACCACGAACCCGAAAATATATTATTGGTGTTATTCACAAACAGCAAATCTATGTTTCAACCGCCTTCTAACGTAAATTTTCCAATAAAAAAATTTTGATCCATGGATTTGCTATGGATGAAATGCGTTGTGAATAACCCTGTATGATTTTGAAATGTTTACATATCTTTGTAACTTAAATTAAAGATTTTACTTCTTTCCTTGGTGATCGATAACCTTAAAGTATTTAAAGTATCTCTATAAAAGCAACTATTACTAAGTCAATATACTATGATAGGGTAGAGTGAAGACCCCACAAGGCTCATCTTGGTAAAAATCGACCCGGTTATGGACCCACTGTCGTAACTCGACTCAAAAGTAATTTATTCTCGATTTCGTGACTAAAGGGTAAAGAATAGGTCCCGTGGGCGCTCACGTGGAAAGAGATACGAAATTATTATCAATGAATCGGTTATAAACCAATCAGTTCCCGCAAGGAGGAATGGATATTAACGATTTCAGGTCTATAAGCTTCGTTTTTATGCAAAACAATAAATCTCATTTCTTGTAGATTTATTTTTTATTTTTGAATATTCAATCTTATTTCAAAAATTTAATTTTTGTGTGTGTTCCTTGACTTATAGGTTGGTTAACGGTTGACCACCCATGCTGTGGAAAATGGTTCACATTACCAATGTCACCCCTGTTTCATTAAAGGACAGCAAGAGTTGTAGGGTGTATTTTAATTTGAGATTTGGGTTTTTATGTTGTAGGTATTAATATAATCAATTAAGAATTCATTATTGTATATTATAATGTATCATTAATTAATAATTATCCAATGGCATCTGTTGAACCAGGATCAAAGCTATGGTCAAATGACCCAAGCGGGGATCGAACCAACGTTATTATACATATTCCAAATACGCTAGAAAGATCGGTCACTTCAACCGCTCGGCCATAAAACCGACGATCTTTGATAGACTACGGGAATATATTCCAAGAAGCAACCTTATCACATAATATGTTTAGAAGCTTAACTTGAAACTTGTGGAAGCACGTAATTGTAAACTATGAATTTCAATAAAAAACTATTTTTCCTTTTACTTATTTTTCATCTATCGCCTTTTATAAACATTAAAATATTCCTTCCTAATCATTTTTTCCAATTACGTTCCTTGACTATAAGGTTGGTTGAGGCTGACCCCCCCCCCCATGCTGCAAAAGACTGGCTTTACTTTACCCGTTTCAGGGAAATGCCGAAGGTGTTGCAAAGTTTTTGTTCATGTGAGGTTTGGTTTATTTTGTATTTACACGTGCAGCATGTGTTAGGGCAAACGAACATGTGCTCATGCATAAAATATGAGCCTCAAAATATGCCAGTACATCTTTGCAACTTAGATTATAGATCATAGACGTAGATTTAATTTTAAACCTAATCTCACATTATCACCTATGCATTTTATCTGATGAAAATGTGCACATGCCTCGTATTAATTAAAACCAGACAATGAAGATTCTCCAGTCCTTAACAATGTGTAGGGCTTTTGAACTCCGAGGATTTATCCGTAATCCTTTGATGCAATAAGGGGTTGATACGTTGGCCGATGCAAACAGCTACACAGTGCATAGCCACCAGCAAACCAAGAGCAAAGCAATCTGATCAACGGGATTTCAGCTTCATCTAATGGATTACACCTACGATATAATTATTAATTAGCGCTGGTTTAACTTCCAACAGAGCTTACCTTGTGGTCATGAAAGGTAATTAATATGTTACGAGACCAAATTTTAGACCGGTCCGTAGTCCAATGGCAACACTTCGGACTCGTAAATGGAAGGTTGCGGGTTGGAATCCCAGCGGAGCACAAAAAATATACCATTTATATTTTCAAATATGCTCTTGGCTGGGTTAAAAAACCATAAAAATCTTTACCAAAGACCGGTCACTTAGGGTCCATTCAGCCTTACAGAATCTGGGTATTGCTTGAGCGTTGGCGCTTTGTAGCGACGAATAAGCTAATAAACACACCTCTGCGGCACTACAACAAGTGTCACAGACCTCTAAAGTCAAAATAAAACACCGTCATGGTTTACTCATTCTTCGCAGAAATGAGAATGAGCCTTCTCGGGGAAACCCCAACTTCAATTCAAATGGAGGTAAGGTGCTTGGCGTTAGACCAGCAATCTTATCTGTAAAAAATCTTTATTTTTTCTATGCAACTCAATTCCTGACTGCCTTAGTTAATTTTGTGAGTATAGGTGTTTTAGTTAAGCTGACACATACATAGATAATTGGAGACAAATTTGCAGACTCGATTACCACCAACACATAAAAAATGCCTTTGCTTTCCCGTGTATGTAGCTTAATAATGCTCAGCTAAGTCTTTAGTAAAGTAATTTGCTACTGAATTTATAGAGTACGCTCGAAGTATTGGATGAGCGTTGATGATACTAGCAGCGCTTCAGCCGGTGCTATCGTTTACACGTCCTCTCTCACATTACTGCCGTGCGGTAAACTGCCTTGTAATAACGACTTGGAGTGTTAGGTGTAAGTGATCGGAATGTAATATGGAATCCACAACACTCTTCTAGCTGAAGAAACACTATAGATAAACTTAACTGTTCTTATATTTTTTAGGGTGGATTTATTAAACTGTTCTTCATGGAAGAAACTTTAGTTTTAATATATCAGCGACTACCTATACTCTGTTCTAGTTATTTTGTTTTTTCAACAAATATTTAAAAAATAGTGCTAATTAAAAATAGTGGCGAGCAGAAAAATAAATGTATTTTTATGACTTACGCCAACACTTTCAATTAAAGTAGGATTTATTTTTTTCCGAGGGCGCAGATTTTAATTTCTCGAGAAGGCTGAGAAATCCTTGCAGTTAAGTATTTTGATGTTTGTATTTTGTATTTTGTAAGTATTTTGCTATTATATATTTAAATTGGCTGTGGTATCTCCACGTATTACTTTTTGATATTGTTGTTATAATAGAAAAAATGGTATTATGGTAAATGAAAACGTTTAAATAGTATTGTTTAGTTAACAGATTTGTAAATAAGAATGCAATTTACCAACATATTGTGACCAGTTGTCTCCATGCGAAAGCAGAAGCTGTTTGCATGCAATTTGGCATCTGTTGAACCAGGGTCTAAGTTATGGTCAAATGGGCCTGGCGTGATACGGACCAACGTTATTATATTCCAAATACGATAGCAAACAGCGAGTTGAACCCCTCGGCCATAACATCCGACCTATAATAAGGGAAAAGTGGTTTTAAGGAAGCATTTTTGGTTTCATCAGCTCTCCCGTTGGTCGAAAAGTTGACTTCATGAAAGCTCTATACTTTGGTTGCTACATATTATTTTGAATTGCGATATCCTAGCAACCGTCAAACTCCAGCTTACCCCTACCATTGCACTGCACCCCAAGTATAAAGCTGTACGTAGCAACTCAACATAAGCGTTTGCCAACGTATATAAAACCTAAAACAGTGCCACTAAAGAGCGTTTTAGTTTCAATAGATTTTGTTGTAAAACGCTTCAATTAAAATTGAACGTAATGTTTATACTTCGGGCACTGGTACGAATAACCGACTTTAGCTCCATGCTACGTATATACCTGCCGCTTCCGATTTAATTTACATAATAAGAGTCCGTATATACATGTACAGTATAACTCATACTAATAATCTGTACGTATGTGGCTGGATCAAATGTATTTTAGTCACGTCGTGTTTATCTGTCATCAAAAATACTCTAATGTCCCTTGTTTGTTTTTTTTTCTACAAGCTTTTGTAAAATACGAGTATCTACTAGTTATAATCTGAGATTGTTGTATCATCAAAAGGGCTTGAGAGAAAAAAAATGTATGAAAGTGTTGGACTCTGGTTTCCCTTTGACTCAAATGATCTACCGGAAGTGAGAAAAGTTCGAGTAGTTTCATGTCACAGTGTTTGTGGTCACACTCCTCCGAAAGAGCTTGCCTGATTTTTATGAAATTTTACACATTAAAAACGACTTTAGGATTAAATGTAGTAAATGATTAAAAATGTAATAAAAGTATATTAATGGAAGCCTTGCGATTGATTCTTTACCGCTCAACAGTTATAGACAATTTTTTTCAGGAAACGTGAAGATTAGCCTGGAGATGCACTGTGTGTTGTTTGTTTCTAATTGGATTACAATCATCTTTTGTCTCGTTGTTCCGTAAAGGTTACCTTTTTTATCTGAGGAAATAAATTTATTCCACATGCCTAAATGGCATAGCACGCCTGGTACTGCTGTTTACTTAGAAAAGTTTTCAAACAACTGTTTATAATACAGAAAATATTTTGTTGTGCAGAAAAAAAATAAAAATTAATTGCTCCTTTTAATATAAATCCTGAGGATAGGAAGATTCAAAAGGTATTTTTTAGAAATTAAAATACAAGGAATACAATTTTTCTTGATGAAATAACCAGAATATTCAAATGAGACCATGGGATAAAAAGTATTCATGAGAAATACTTGCTCCTGTCAGAGGCTTTAGCTTATTGGTAAAAGTATGGAATACATATTATTTTGTCCTCAGAACTTTATGGGAAAATAAAATTAACCTAGGAGTTAAGTTTTCTTAATTCAATGTATTATTATGTTTTTAGGGTTCAAATAGTCTTCAAATAAAAAAAACTGGTCTTCTTTACAGGATATTTATTTTACACTTAGATATATTTAACAATTTATATTTATTTTTTTACCATTCACATTTATGGTTTAGCAATTTACATTTATTTCACTGATGGTTTGTGTACAATTATACTGTCGTTCGTGTTTAGAAGACGAGTGTCGTATATAGACTGACTCCTGCAAGCCGTACGCAGCTTTTTTTTTTTTTTTTAAGAAAGCCTATGCGGGAGACTCCCTAGATTCGAGAGACTCTAAGGGTCTATGACACTTGTTATAGTGCCGCAGAGGTGTGGCAGTTGTCCATGTCCGGTTGCAGGGCCGTTAGCTGCGCAGTGCTGTGGTGTGTGTGGCGTTGCTTTGTTTTGAGACACTGAGAGGAAATGGCGATTGATATTGGATTTGAAAAGGGCAAGGTTAAATTGAGATGGAAACACAGATACCGGTAACTCATTCCATAAGCGGGCAGTTTGGCAGAGGAATGAGTTATGAAAACACCAAGTTCTCATAGTTTTGATATCGACTGCAAACGGTTGAATGTGAGCCGTTCTACGAGCCCTTGTTGTGACGAGAGGAGGGGGTATAAGTGAGGATATTTCATCAGAGCAGACGCCGATAGAATTCACTAGAATCTAATTTTCCTGGAACCCTCGAGAGAACGGTCTTCGAAAAGCTTCGAGTACATAATGGTGATGATTGCTAGTTACTTTCTTACAATATCTCTTTACCCTAGGTACTTATAATATGTAATTAATCCTACTTATATATAGCTCCCATCAGCTACAAATGTTATATCTACCTACCATCGATCTAAATATGTATTTTATTTATATCGATGCTACCTACCTAAATATTTATGTGTATTTGCTATTTGCATAACAGTATTAATGTACGTGTCCTTTAGCTTAACTATTATATTTATTTACACGTATTACAATTCATTTACTTATAGGTTGGTTTGAGACTGACTACCTATACTGTAAAAAATGATTCACTTTGCCAATGTCACCTATGTTTCAGGGAAGGTCGGCAAAAGTTGCAGGGTTTATGTTCATTTGAGGTTTGCCCGTTTAATTGTAAGTAGGTACACATTTAGCATTGTACGTGCGAACTTAAACGTGTCTGTTTAAGTTCGCACGTACACTGCATGCATTTGATATGAGTTTTAAACGTAATATATATTTGCAACTTCGATTAAAGATTACAGAATAATTTAAATTTCGTATGACGATAGGGTATATCTTGTTTATGAACGTTTGGTACAATTTTATTAAGAATCTATTTTTCCGCTGCTGGAGACTCGCTGTCTTCTCATTTTAGACGTTTTGTCAAGTGTTGTTAGACAGCATTAAGCTTTGTGTTTCGTCGAAGACATGTATGCAATTCCATTCCGTATGTATGCCGACCATCCCTGAAACAGGGGTGACATTGGCGAAGTAAATAATTTTTCACAGTATGGGTGGTCAGACCCACACCAACCTATAAGTCAGAGAACTATTAAAACTATTAAAAAATTAAGCTGTGGCTACCATTATTCTTTTAGATTATTTCATTTAATTTTTAGATTCAACATCTTTGATGATCGAAAATTTGTTTTTGATCTAATTAGTCACTAAGTTTTTTACAATTATAATTATTGAGGAATGTTTAACAACTCTGCATCGACGAAGAAGCTTTTTTTTATCACAGTTCACATGAAACCCCATGTTAAATTTGCTTCTGACAATCGAAAACCTGGAAGGTCTGAGTCCCAGAGTCAGCTCTTCAACTCGACGAACTAATCAGGTGACGGAGATTATGAGTTTCGTTACAGGAGCTTTATAAGCAGCTTAGTTTAGGTAGCGAAATTGGAGGAGCATTCTATGTAGTTCCGAAATTAGCCCAATAAAGTGGTTTCGATTTTCAGTAATGAGGTGAATTAATTGCGTATTTTGTAATTAAAAGGCATATATGCTAACATCTCTGTGTTTCAAACAACGGTTGAAGTAAATATCAAGATTTTTATTTGTTAGCTTGGGACAAACGAGATAATCAGAAAAATGTGAGAGTGGAGTTTGATTGATAAATTCTCTTATATGAAATGACAACTGTGAAATGTGGTAAGAAAGAATAATTACGAAAGGACAATGAGGATATAGGAGTTAAGAGCGTAGAAAAGAAAAATAAAAGTGGGGAAATCCCTAAGCATGTGGGTGAATAACATTATAACATACAATTTACAGAAAAATAATGAATGCGTGTTTTTCAATAAAAACATGAATGGAAATCAATAACGCAAAAATGCAGGTTAAAAGAGAGCAAGGAAAAAAAATACGTGGAAATAAAATTCTTTATTTTTAAATTCAAGCCTTTAAGGTTATATACCATTACTGCTGAGGGTTTTTTTTTTACATAATCTGTGGTTTTACTTTTTTTCCTTTGTATCCAAATATGTAATTTTATCGGCAAACAAAATTAAATGGGATATGAGTAACGTGCCGTGAAGCAAAGCGTTTACTGGGGTTGCGTGCATGTTGTTTTGCGTGCATTGATTATACAGAATTATGTAATCGTCTCGCCATACTAAATGAAGTCAAGTGTGCACTGTTCAGAAGCAATAGCAAAATACGAGTCATTACTATTCACTCATTTATATAATATTGCTAAATTTGAATACATGGAACATTTATTCTAAATTATTTTAAACTACTGTATTTCATGTGTTTGTAAAATCAATATCTCCATATTCACCAATACAATATGTTGCATTCCATCGTCAGAGCTCAGGTGCAAATCCTGCCGAGGATGTCAGAAATAATTTCCTGTTTCGATGTTTATTTCAAACCCAAAATATAATAACGGCAAGGTTTACTCAGTCTTCACAAGAAATAAGTCCGCAAAAATAAATAGGTTTCACTCGTGTAAAAATTAATAGGTTCCATTCACCACACGCGACCTCTTCGGCTAAAATGTGGTAAGAAGGTTCACAAGATGTGTAGCTTAGTAGGGTTTTTTTTAAATATTAAAACAAAAAAATCAACGTAAAAACTTCCTTATTCTAGAACAGGCCTGTCCAACATACGGCCCTCGACGACATCAATAGATATTGCGCAATAAGTTTAATCATTCAAAAAATCATTCATCGTTAGGTAGTTACTTCAATCATCTATCTATCGACGATGAGAGTGATTGACAAAGTGTGGCTCGGACGCAATAATTTTCATTGAAAAGAATAGGACGAATTATACCCACTAACGACCGATCATTTGTTTTGTTGCCCATTTCATTGAACCACACAAAATGAACTTTTACAAATTCCATACCTACTATACTAAATCTGGCCCTCTTCAATATTATGTGGGACACCCTTGTTCTAGAAGATTGAAGTATTAACGTAACATTGTCTGTATCTTCATTGCGCCATTGAATTTTATTTTTAACTTATTTAATAAAATATATGAATAACGCCGTTGTTAAAAACACGTGATGTATTTAATATTTGTACATATTGTATTTAAATATTTTATTGTAATAAATACACTTACAAAATGTAATAGAAGGACTATGTCATGTATATTCAAGGGAAGAATTTAACGTAAACAGTATAAATTTGAAAAAGGTAGGTACTCCTAATGGCATACCAATACAATATGATATTATTATCAATACATAATAGTTTTGGGTTTACCCGTATAAAGGGAGAACAGAAGGTATACAATCGATAAACGAGTAGGCACAGCAAACCTAAGGCTGAAAATAAGATTGTTCTCTGGCAAATATCCCAAGAGGGTTCGGAATCAAAGCATTTCCGAGCAACTGGTGGATTACACTCCTATCGGTTATAAGATTCCATTGTGCCTAATAAAAAAACTTTACTCTTTTATATCTCTGATTAACAAACTATTCCTCTCGCAAAGAATTCATTCAAGATATTATTTCTGCTCTTGCGAGGTTAAAGCAAACGGACGCTGTTAATCTGAAGAATAAAAACTATTGTGATTTTCACTTAATAACAAATAATTACTTTAAAGTAGTTGTTTCTTTGTATTCTACATTGTAATGATGTAACGCACTCAAAACGAATATAATATTTAATGTTACTTGTTTGAGGTCCCCACGTTTTTATTGACTTCGACAAAATTGTTTGTCACCCGGCAGGGTTGCTTACTTGCTTGGACAAAGGCAGACAAATATTTTGTCATCGGTAGCTAAGAACGCCATTCCAATACAAGACTGACGTTTGCTCGCTGAGAAAAAAGTACCAATTTAAAAAAAAACTGAGTCCATTATCATTAAAATAAAACTCAAGAGAGGTGAGTGCTTCTTACTTAGAAAAACAAATACACACGCGATGCTTTACAAAATGTATTCCTTAGTTTACACATTATTTTTAAAAACTCATTTTTACTTTCTTACTATAGCTGAAGGCTATAAAGAAAGTATTGATTTGGTGTGAAAATTTGTTTTCGAGGTTTTCACGGAAATGAGTAGTCCTGGTGCAGGACATGCCAAAAAACACTATCTTTCAAAAACGTCCGTCTGTATGTGTGTGTGTGTGTATGTATGTGTGTCACTTTCCAAAGTATAAGACCTAGAGATACCAAATTTTGGGTACTTCAATTTTTTTGGACATGTATTAAGTATGAATAACACGGCATTACACCAACTTGAAAATTCAAGATGGCTGCGATACAAAACAAACATAAAATTGCACTTTTCTCAAAAACAGCTCAAAGAATTTTTCTTTTATTTTCAGAGTTGCCACAAATTAATTTTTAACTTAATAAATTAGTTATGACAACACTCTTGCTAATTTGTGTCTATGGGCTGCGATATGAAAAAAACAAACAATTATTATTTTCTCGAAAGTCAAGGGGTCAACAAAAATATAATGTTGTACAATAATATAGACAACATAAATTTCTACAAAGTTAAAAAAAAAAAAAATTAAAAATGTATTATAAAGCACCGTTTACACGACCTGAAATTTTAAATCGAAAATATTACAAAAACCCATTAAAATGCAAGATATTTAAATTTGTTTTAGATTTGATAGAAAAAATAAGTGTATTACTTTAATTCGTATTACTTTAATTCGTAATATTTTTTTTTTACTTTTTTGAAAATTCAAGATGGCTTCCGAAGAGCTGAAAAATTTATATGCGATTTTCTCAAAAACGGCTCCAACGATTTTTCTCAAATTTTCTGTGAATCTGTTTATAAAATAGTGCTATCTAACAGTTATAATCATTGCTTCATAATAATCTCGGTTTAGGGAGTTGCCATACAAAAGAAAAAAAATATTGAAAAATTCTCGGTAGTTAATAAAAAAATAATCTTCTACAAATGTAAGTAAATAATGATAACTAATATTTTGCCATAATTTTATTCCAAAAAGTGAGTTAGAAGTACAGCCGCCATACAAAGTGAAAATTTTCCCTACAAAATGTATTAGCAATTTTCTTGGTAGTCAAAGGGTGAAAATTAGATAAAAGGCTGCGATTCTTAAAATTTTATAAAAACCAATAATATAATCAGTCGTTACTTTTTCAAAATATAACTAAAAAGTTTACCCACCATACAAAGTCCTAGTTTGCATACAAAATATTTCAATGACCATCTATAATAATCTAGATTCTAGATTCTAAAATCTAAGTTGCAAAGATATATTAAAATTAAAAACTCATATCAAATGCATGCCCACAAACAGACACGTGTAAATTCGCGCTTTAAAAACGCTGAATGTGTACTTACAAATTAAAACCAAACCTCAAATGAACATAAAACCTGCAACTCTTGCCGACCTTCCTTAAAACAGGGGTGACATTGACAAAGTGAATTATTTTTTACACTATGGGTGGTCAGCTTTATACCAACCTATAAGTCAAGGATCTTCTTGTGTGACGCTTTTTCCAGAGAAGACCAACCTCGCAGAGGGCTCTTGAGGTGTGATTCACACAAAACGGCGCTCAAAAAATAAATCAACCAAATATTTATATTCATTTAAGTATTTATATGACTATATCCATATTGTACGAGTATGCAGGTACACACCGCGGTGGAATAAAATTGATTTATTATTGATGTATTATATTTTTTATTGAAACGACACAAGCTGGTAGATGATTCTAGCTTTACATACGTCATACAGTGGGTTAATTTTTGCAAGAAAGTCGAGTACAGATACTGTGCAATTTATTTAGGTTTGTAATAAATATATTTTTTTCTTTGAAATTAAAATCATTATAAACGTTTTCTTTATCATGAAATTTTATTATCAAGTGCGCACCGTGAACATTAAGTTTTATTGTGGTTAGAAACTTGAGAGATAATCTGCAGCAACAATTTTCTCAGGACAAAATCGCAGTTTCATAAAGCCAGGCTACAGGCAGAGTGAAACTTTTCATCGTCAACTTTATGGAATGTAATGAAGAATGACGTGCAAAATAAAATGTACTTTAAATAGCCAGTCAGCATTTTGTTTCAGAAGTGCTTTATCCAGCCATTTTAGCGGCCGTCTCTCCGCTCTTGTTTTGAAGTCTCTTCCAATTTTTGTGGAAGGTTATTGGTATTTTAACAACACACTTACCAGCCAGATCGATAATACTTGTTAACTTAGCGGTCACAGTAGAGTTCCGAGACTTTGATTTAAACACAAGTGGGCTGTGGACCTTTAAGAATATTTTTAATAATAATAATAATATAAGGATGATTTATTTGGTGAGCACTGTTGTTGTGTACATCACACCTCAAGAGCCCTCTGCGAGCTTGGTCGTCGCTGTAGAAAGCGCCAATTCTCAAGAAAGACCCAGTTGCTGTAAAGCTGGATGTTCCTTTAGTGACCGGTCTTTGGTAAAGGAATATGAATTTTTCACCCAGCGAAAAGCATATTTGAAAATATAAATGGTAATTTTTTGTGCTCCGCCGGGGTTCGAACCCACAATCTTCCATTCATGAGTCAGAAGTGTTAACCACTAGACTACGGACCGGTTAAGATAGGTATCTATAGATAAACAAATATTAATCTCCAGTGTTTTGTTTTAGTATCTTAAATAATTTAAAATATATTAAAGAATTTAAAATTTCATCTATTGTTAATCTATGTACTTGGAAATAATTATAACAATTTATTATTCATATTTACTGTATGACAACCAGCGGTACCGTACAATTTTGCGCATGCAAATGCCGCATGTAGTGTACTTAAAAAAAAAACCTTCATTTCCAATAAGCACAACCCTTGCAACTAGTGCCGCCCTACCATAAAACAGGAATGGCTTTGCTCATGTGAACAAAACAGGATGGGTAGTCAGTTTTATCACTGAAAGTGACGCATTGATTGGCCATCTTGATTGAAGAAAATGAAAAAAAAGGTATTTAAGTTTATGTAGAAAGAAGAAAACAGCTGAAAAGCAATCTACATAATATTTTCCTGGAACATTGTCACTTAGTTGCCAAGCGACGAAATGTATTAGGTTTTATTATTTACACATAGCACTGCCCCGGGACGAGACAAGAGTATTCATGATAAAAAGGTAAGTCTATCTTCTAGCAGTTGGAACAAAGTCCCCCATAATTGTGTACTCAGGTGTGACTAGTCGGAAAGGTTTTGCCAGATCAAGATTCCAGGGAACGCTTACGTGAAATATTTTTTATGGCTAAGAAAAACCGATAAAATTAGAAAGTGAATTTTGTGAGGTTTAATTTAAGTTTTATTTATTGAAATCCATTATTACAGATTACTACAGATCGTCAATCAGTTTATGAAAGGTTTTCAGAATATTTTCAATCCGTTTACAGCTCTCGAATCCCTGAATTAGATGTGGAATCTACTCTCAAAAAATTGCCAATATCTATTTACAATAATATTAGCATTGACCTGTTCACATTGGATGAGGTACAATCTTGCTTAGTTGGCATAAATCCTAACAAAGCAGCAGGTCCAGATAATATTCCACCAAAAGTCATTTTGGCTATTGCAAAATCCATAGCAAAACCATTGACATTTATTTTCAATTTATGTATGAAAAGATGCACATTTCCGCAAATTTGGAAACTCACCAAAGTCATCCCCATACATAAATCTGATTCCAAGACAGATGTTCATAACTATAGACCAATCTCTATACTATCAACATTTGCTAAAATATTTGAATGTTTGATTCATAAGAATCTACTAGAAAATATAAAATCTCGTATCACCATACATCAACATGGCTTCTTGCCAAAGAGATCTACTGTCCCTAATCTTCTTATTATAAGTACAGACGTAGGTTCTAATCTGGGTTCTCAGCTCCAGACAGATGTAGTGTATACGGATTTTTCGAAAGCATTTGATCAGGTAGATCATGATATCCTTCTTGAAAAAATGCATGTTCTTGGGTATTCTAAATCCCTCTTATTTTTTTTTGCCTCCTATTTGAGGAACAGGTGACAGTACGTCGA